>JAIQCU010000295.1:0-62639 GCA_022114935.1 Leptestheria dahalacensis | reverse complement strand
TTTGTCAAAACTGTAGTTCCCCCCCTAAACTCGTAGATGACGCGAACTGCGTCCCAAAACCCCCCCTGTGGGCACCCCTGATTCAGAATACTTGTTGTGGTCGTTATTCGTTTGATTTCAAAAGATAGTTTACTTTTATCAAATACATTGTTTAATTTAAATGCCCATAACTTGTGATTTGTATTTCATACTACACAACAACCAATGTTACACTAGGCTGCATATACAACTGAAAGGAACTGAAACATTTATGGGGAATGTCCGTTGGTCGATGGGATATCCGGTTGACTGGCTTCCCTTGCCTGTAACATTCGTAATTACAATCGTACGAGTTAATTAGACTTGTATATTCTTAACGGTAAGAATTTTAATATATTACATGTAATCTAGATGTAGTATGTTAATAGTATCTCATAATATTGTTATAATAAAAGATAGTAGTAAAGATTTATTAAGGTCATATAATCTTGTACCGTAAATATAACCCTGGAAATTTAAGTATCACACTTCAATTGTTTTAAGTACTCAGGAAGATTACTCTTAAACCTATAACTTACTACTGAGCGTCGCCTGTGATCTGAAGCTTATGGAACTGAGATTCAACTGCAACTATATCAACTTAACATGATATTGATACGATATGATAGTATCAACTTGAAGTTAACCTCAAGCGCAGCCGGTGGAAGTACACGAGTAACCATTGGCGCAGCACCACTGGGGGCAGCAAACCAAGGGCGAATTGCTGCAGTTAGGGTCGGGATCTTCGCAAACTCCGTTCTCGCAAACATAGATGCACGATTTGCCGTCATTCTGAACCGTTCCCAAAGGAAGCTTCGGGATAACCGTATTCTTCGATGCTGGCAGCTCAGCAGCGCTAGCGCAAACCTACGTACGTATAGTGAATACACAGTTATAGTATTATAGCACGTATAAAAGTTAATTTAATTTAATTGTAATAAATTAAACTGTACCGTAACAGCCAGGAGGGCAGCAGTCAGCAAGGCGAATTTCATTCTGTTGTTTGGTTTTCTCAAGCGTTACGATCTCAAGCTACACTTCTCGAGTTGGGGCGTATGAGTTCGAGTATCGGGGCTTTGCCATTTTATACTACTCTGTGGCGACTTACTTGATGGGAAAAGTCACGTATGCAATTGCAAACATGAGTCTTATTTGCGAATCAGAATAAATTGTGGTTTTGGTTATCAGTCGAGTAAGTGGATAGACGAAAACAATTCCGAAGAAATTGTCGATTGACGTAAAGTACAAATAACAACGTGATACTCGGGAATCAGTGCGGAATTTGGACTTTGGAGCTACTCGTAACCAACAAATTATACTGAAGGATTCTGTTGTTTAGTTTCGCAAAAACGTATATCTTTCTAAGATAATCTAATACGTTAAAGTTTCATAGATTAAAGAATATGATATAATAATAGTTTGTGATATCAAGAGATGATACAACTATCTGGAATTGTTTGCAAAAATTAGTGATGTCAACGACTCGACTCGACCCGACTTGGCCCTGAGTCGAGTCGAGTCAATGGTCTTGGTCTTGAACGTCGAGTCGAGTCAAAGTCGGCTTTATATTCGACGTTAGACCCCAAGCCGATGGAGTCGACTTGCAAAAGTCGAGTCGAGTCGTTCACCGCGAACGTCCAAGTCAAAGTCGACTCAAGTCGTTTGACATCCCTAGCAAATTTTAATGTGTAATAAGTGGGATATTAGGCTATTAGATTACATTATACCTACATATTTATTCAGCATTACATCGTGTATTTGATTCGCGAAAACAGCTTGTGGATATGGTGGATATGGTCATATATCTTCTACGAAAGTATAATTTTTGAAAGTTTGCTTGTGATCTCCCGGCTTTGCCTGTCTTAACATCTGGACCACTGCGGCTTCCAAGAATTCAATAAATATGTTAAAACTTGAAGAGATTGTCAATTTTCGAACAAATCAATTATTTTTTTCAAGGCAGAATACCCATGTAGTAGGGATTTTACCCTATCGGCAGTTTTGGAAGCAGACGACAATACGTGTAAATGTAAATGTAAAAACACATCCTTGGCTGCACCTGGCTGCAGTTTGAACTTGGGGTTGAAAGACAGTTAAATTAGCCGGTAAATTTGGACTGAATTTATTACATAACTTTCTAATGATCTTTAACTCCATTACATGGTTTAATTATACAACGTAAGATTGTTTGATCGTCATACTTTAAAATGACTCTGCGTAAGTAACAATGAAAATGTTATGTTACGTATAAGGATCTGACAAATAGTACTTAGCACAGTGTAGAACTTGCACCATGTAGTAATCAGATGTTTCTCTGTTTAGTGCTCGAACTCGTTGACAGCAGGAAACAATGGCAGCTCGGATCAAATGGTTTGCTACCGAGACGGGCAGGAAGTTTTCTCTCGGAGTCGGCGTTTTTTGCGGGATTTCTGCCTTCAGCGCTCAATGGCTACCTCACACTTTACTGAAAGACAAATATCAGAACATCTTACATCTTTACAAGTAACTCAAGTTCTCTACAGTTAAATTAAGCCGTTTACGACTGCATTTTATTTACGTGCAGGTTTGGCAAATCAGTTCCCGTCCCCGACGAGCTGATCGCCCGCGCCAAGGAAGTACAGGAAGATATGAAAATGAAACCCAAGCAAAAGGATTGCATCTCCTACTTTACTATTTACGGTTTCGATATCGGTCACATTGGATCGACCAACTTCAATTCGGGTGTCGCGTTGGGCTTCCCCGTCAACTTCACGTACAAGAGTCCGGACGATATGGACCGTCAGAGCATCGTGGTAATCAACCCGCGATTTTTCCAGATTTAAGAATTATTCTTAATTATCTTTAAATAACCTGTAGGTTCAAAATCATCACATTGATTGGCTAAAACCTGAGGCCCAGTCGCTGCAATCAGCGTTACTTCTCACCGACTCGGCTCAGAAATTCGCCATCGCTCGGGAACTGTCCCTCTCCACCACGAACCAAGTCATGAACAAGTCAATAATTAACTTCGGTGCGGTCGCCGTCTATTACATGCTGAGTCACAACTTCAACAAACGGCTCAGAGGCTTCGAAAGGGGCCCAGGTTTCAGGATGGGGGTTTATACCATTGTAGGCCTTTTCTGTGGTACTTTGTGGGCGTTAGCACGGGATTTGGCCACAGTCTACTACGAGGAATGGTCCGATAAGCAAGCGTCGTTACTCGGCGAGCAGTACGCGCTCGGGGCCGTCGAGTACTACAACAAGGCGCTGCAGCGAAACGTCGCGCTGCGGCACTTGCTCGGGGAGACGGAAGGACCCAAGCACTACACGGCCTTTGGTAACGATCACACGCTGTTCAGAACCCCGCACATGCCGTTCACCGCTCGACGAGATCTGGCTGTGCTCCGGTATGGAGCTCTTGCAGCGGAGAAGGGGAAAACACCCGTGGCTGAAGTAGTCACCGTGTGAAGAGTTTTCGTGCGCTAATGTATTAGTGTTATAAATGTGAAATAAATTGATATTGAGGTTATAAACAGTCTTTTACTGATTGGTCATGAACGCGGTCTTACTCAGTTCGAATCCCTGTCTGAATTTTTTTTTGCAATTGTTTTTTAATTATCTATCTAAAATAATTAGCTTACTGAAGTATTTACATATATAGCTAATAAAATGCTTTTGTACTGTCTTATAATTCAGAAATTCAAAAATTGTGTAGAATATTAATCAAAAAGACCTAAAAAAACAAGAAATTACATTGAATATTCCTTAGCAGATGTCGTTACAGTGTTATCCCATTCGGAGGAAAAACATCAGTGGGCGTGGATTGTTGTATTTTGTTTACATCCAAGTCCCTATGGCCTATGGCTGGGTTTGGGTTATAGTAGACAAAATACATGTGTATTTATTACAGAGTATTTCATAACTATGAAATTACCAAGCGACACTGTTCTGAAGCGATTTAGCCTGCTGTTATTGTTAATATGGGTCATTTACGGATGTTTTGTCAAGTATATAAATGCCGTGTAATATTATTGGTTGTATATGTTGTTTTAAGGAAATGTTTTCGTACAGTTTCGCTGCCGCCGCCTTTATCATAGCATCGTGCTTGCTGGTCTTCTACATCCCACTGTTAATATTCCATTCAGACGACTTACTTCTGTTGACACCCGGGACGCGATGTCCGTCAAATGGGGAGGTTTCCCCGCCTTCAGCAAGAAGCCGAGCGACGGGGGATAAACAGGTCAGAGTTTCCCGGGAAGTCAACGCAGCTCTTGAAACGGTACAGATCCCTGTCGCTGAAGTGTTGCTTCATTTATCGTTGATCTTTCCTTTTAGTTTCTGAACAAGGTCCTGGATAAGTACATCTCCTCGTGGCACGCTCGGCTGGATACCGCGGACGACACCTTCGTGGACGAGATCAGATATGTCTTGCACGTGGCGCTCTCTCGACTACTGTACAGGTTCAAGCTAGTCAATTGGACCGAGTTTGTCACCAAGAAGATTCTGCCAACATGTCTGCTGCACGTAGACTGCTTTCTACAGCTTCAGCACTCTAAGAACGCGCTAGAACAGCGAGTCCTTTTCGCTCTTGGCAAGGAGGTCCACAGGGCGGTACACAGCTGCCGGTCCGAGGAGAATTACCTTCGAGCGGTAACGGAACTCATGGTGAAAAAGCTACTGCCGCAGCAGTGTCAAACAAGCAGGTATGTTTTGTAATTAATTAGCTTGGCTACGGCTCAGCTACATTGAATTTACCCGTCAATTTATGTATATCGCAGGCTCTTGACCGTCATTACTCGTGACGTGGTCAGCTGCGTCGTCCTTCAGAACGCGATGGATGCCGCAGCTGATCCCGATTCGATCAACAAGCTAATACTAGCCTGGCTGGGAGACGAAAGGCGGAACGATCATTCGATTGATGACCCGAGCGAGGAACTCGTGCCTTTGTTGCATAGCTTTACGGCAACTAAGGTCGAGAAGCTGGATTTGGTATATACTTTGAATATATTTTCGTTGTATTTAATCTAGCAAAATTTATATGTGAATTGTATTTCCAGCTTGTTATTTATTTTATATTCTGCTATTTGAAGGCTTTGTATCCCAAACTGAAGGAGATCCTTAAAGCGCCATCGCAGCTTTACTACTTCATGCAGTTTCTCAGGAAGGAGGGCGCACTACATTATCTTCAGTTCTGCTTCGCCGTGGGTAATTAATTATCAAATGTGATCTATATATATAATTAGTATTCTAGAATCTAACAAATTTTGATAAATAAAATTGGTAAATGATTGTGAAGATGAATTCAACGAGAAGCTGCTGAACCCCGACTTACCCGAGGCACATAAGAAGGAGCTGCATCAGGCTGCCAAGAAGCTGTATGAGAGTTTCTTTGCGCCAACGTCTTCAGATGCTATAGGTTTCGAAGAGACGATTCGCCAGGACATGGAGCAACGTATTTTTTTTCTTCTTAATTTCTGTCAAATAACCTGGTTTTATTCAGCAAAAAACTAGATCGAAAATATAAAGGTATAAGGTAATTTATATGTTAACCTGAGTGATAGATTACTTGACTTTAACTTATTTTGAATCGTCAATAGTTCAGTTAATTCTTAGTAATTTAATAAGCAAATAACTGTCTCAAGTATAACTAATGAAGTGTTGGTAATTTCATTCAGTTTTGTGTCCTCTTTATTAAACATTTAATTTTAAATCTTGTGATGAAAAGTTTAATTGATTTTCTCGTGTTCTTTTCCATTATTGTACAGTTGTTTACACTTCGGACGACATCGAGAACCTCCGGAAGAAAGACACCCTGTTCCGTGCCTACGACTACGCGCTGGACGTCCTAGAAATGCGCTACCTTCCGCGGTATTACCGCAGCTACGAAGTATACCTTTTGATTATCTCTTCAATTAAATTAAATTAAATTAAAGCTTTATTCGATTATTATTTTAACCCACTAGGAAGGTATACAGCGAGAAACGGTATTTTAATACTTGTATACTATTAACGATTCATGATATTGAGTCTCGCCATAAGTTTCGATATCTAATTCTATGGGACATTTCGTTATTTGCAGTTTTTCCAGTACATCAGCGGGGCGCAAAACTCCTCGGCCAGCGGCAAGGATCCTAAAGGGTAGATTCCTTAAATTTGAAAATCATTATCAATGGATTAATTCTGTATTACACCAGTTATCACTGTAATTATGGCTAATATTATATTGATATGAATAACCAATCAGTAATTAGTAGTGTTGTTAATTGCACTTAATTAGTCAATACAGTTTTTGTAAAAATTGATTTACTGTCGGTTTGTTTATGTCCGTTATTGCAGGTCAAAGGGCAAGAATCCAGTCAACGGCTCGAGCTGGAAAGCCAAAATCCGGACTGCCATGCGCACATCCGCACCGGGCTGGCCCACGTTCGAAGGGACCATCTTGAACGCCATCGCTCCCAAGGAGGATTTCGACACGGCCGTCGATTTGACTGAAGTCGACTTTATCCAGGACGACTCGGATGACTCGGAACCGGAAACCACTGGGTAAAGCCAACACTAATAAAAAGAATAATAATAATAATACACCGAACGAAATACTTTGTTACTTATTATATTTGTCAGTTGTTTAAATAGAATTTAACTATAAACCCTTGTTAATTGCTTTATTGTCTATACGAATTAAAGATGTTATTGTAATTTATTAAAAATTAAATTTTTATGGCAGGTCGTATGGCGATCTGATACCGATTTGCGGTCGCGATCTCAGCGCCTGGAGGGTGTCGATTCCCAGGATCACAACGACCAGCGACGCGTCGAATAAACGGATCCACTGTTTCGAGATCGACATCCAGAGGATCGACTTGAGACCCGAAGACGATCCCGAAGAGTACCACTGGAGCGTGCTGCGCAGTTATCAGGAGTTTTACACGCTGGAGGCCAAACTGGGCGAGTTCCATGGCGACCTCTTCGATGTCAAACTGCCGCCTAAAAAGATGTTCGGGACGAGGAACCCGGAATTTTTGGAAAACGTCAGACTGGTACTACTAACTAGGCTAATTCACTCAAATTCTATTTGAATTATAGTTAATAGTGATTAAGTTCGTTGACTTTTGATGTTGAATTTGTTAAGGTTGGTTCAGAATTTTGACAAGTGTCAAATTGGAACTACAAACTAGGTAATCCGTTAAATTTTTCCTAAATTATAGTTAATAGCATTAAGTTAAATGACTTTTGATGCTTAGTTTTTAGTCGTTTGGTTAAAAATCTGACAAACGCCACAGTTGTACTACAAGCTAGCTAGTCCATTATGTTTTATTTGGATTATAGTTAATAGTATTTAAGTTTATTGACTTTTGTGGTTGATAATTTGACACAGGCCAGGTGGTAGTACAAATTAGCTAATCATGAAATTTTACTTGACCTATAGTTAACAGTAATCAACTTTACTTCTCTAAGTTATCTGGTTTTAATTATATTTTTATTCCTTGTCGGACGGTTGACAGAATTTTGAAAGTTTCCTGCGCTCGTTGCTGCAGCAGCCGGTGTTGAAGAGCAGCGATTTGATATTTGCATTCCTGACTCTGACGGATCTGTCGGCAGCTCCCGTTTTGACGGACGGACTCTTCCTGGGCGGCGGCAATTTTCTACCCGATCTGGGCTTCAGCCGAATCATTCGGCACGTCCCGATGAAATTACGCCAGGAACGAGGACAGCATCTCGACAACTTTCTCAATTCTTTCGTCGCCTCCACCGAGGCTCCCAGACCCAAGGCCAGGTATTGATCTCCCACCAACAGACACACACATACACTTACACAACAGAAACAAATCAACCCTGTTTTACTCCCCCCCTCACCTTTTGCCGGGGAAAGAAGTCTTGGCATCTTGCTGCTCGGTTATTATGTAACTTTTAATCTTCGTCGTTTGTTTCTTTATTAATAACCTTGAAGTATAGACGGATAGATAAATAAAGATAGATAAGAGGCATAGGTAGACACATAGATGAACGGATAGGTCGATGGATGGGTGGATGGATGGATGGGTGAATATAAAGGTAGTTATATAGGTAGATAGATGGGCAGATGATTTATATAGATAGGTAGGTGGATGGATAGATAGATAGATATATAGATTAGATAGTTATAACGGTACATTTATATAGATAGGTAGGTAGATGGATGGATAGATAGATAGATAGTTTATTACAAGTAGATGGGTGGATGATTTAGATGGATGGATGGATGGATGGATGGCTGGATGGATGAATATATACAAAGGTAGTTATATAGCTAGACAGATGGGTAGATGATTTATATAGATAGGTAGGTGGGCGGATAGTTTTTTTAAAAATTATATTATCCTTTAGTAAAAGTGACGCACGTGAAAACATCGAGGTCTCGGTACCGCTGTTCAAGAAGTACCACCCGCTGTTCCAAGACAATGCCGCTACATTCTGCTACGATCCTGCCAAGTACAGCCAGAGCCTTAACAAACCAACTAGATTGGAGGGAATCTACGAGTATTTGCTGTTTATAGGTATATCCGTTTCATATCAGTATAATAGTACTAACAGTTTATAACATTAAATTGAATTAACTTATCTGTCTGTCTGTATAATTTTTTTACCATCTCGACATAATTTGACGTCGTTATGATTATTATTATAATTAATGCAGCTAATAAAACCCTTTGTTGAAATATAGTTATGAATGAGTGCTAATCCTTTTTTTTTTAAGAAAAGGTTTACGAATTGTGCCATTACCGGAGCGCCTTTGGAATGTCTTGGCTGGATTGCGCTCAATGTTCAGCCCGCTGGTGGACAGGCATGCCCTCAGTCTGATCGAAAACAAGTTACGTCACTGTGTCAAGACCAGTCGATTAGTTTACGTCATCTCTCTCCTGCAAGGTTATGATCATTATTATTAATTTAAAGTAATAATTTATTAATCCCAAGTACGTATTCATTAACTGTGAATTTTTTTTTAATTAAAGGTAACAAATTCAAGGTTAATTAGTCCGTCTGTGTTTTTTTTTTCTCTTTAAATTGGTAATTGATAATCGAATAATCGAGCGCGTTGTTGCCATGGCACAGGCATTGTGACGGAAGAGAAGGCGAGCGCCCCGCGTAAGGCGGAATTGCTGGAGCGGAAGGAGAGCGCGTTGAAACTGTTGGAGGAAAGCATTCCGCCGTGGTTCTCCTACATTATTGACAGGGACGATCTCTCGGAGAGCGCCCGGAGAGTGTTTCAGTGTTTCCAGGTGCCCATCTTAAACAAGCAGGTAAACGTTTTTTTCTTATTTTATAGCAGCCGTTTTTTATTCCTTTATGTCATTGGTACCGAATTACTTTTTTTAAAATTTTAATTAAACTAATTATGTGTTAATTACTGCAGAGTTAATAACAGTAATGACCTAATTAAGTTTACAATATGAAAAATTTTAAAAAATTACCTGTTATGGATTTATTGCCTACACCATAATGCATTAAATTTAATCACATTAGATATAAGATTTGTATTTATTATTTATAATTATTGGTGTTAATTCTAAGAATTTCTTGTTAATAGCTGCCATATGGCCTTTTTGGATATCATTATTAATAAAATTAAAAGTGTGAATTAATCGTAATTGATTATATTAATTATCTAAAAATAGCTTCAGATAATTAGGTTTTAAATATGATAATTGTACTATAATATTTTGAATAGTAATTTGTAATTAATAATATGAATCATCTACTAATTAAACGGTAAATATTACCAAAAAAGTGAAATTCAACTGGAGTTTAAACATTTATTATTTTTTTTTAATATTCAATCGTTTAGCTGTCGTACGTCCTGTTGGATCTGCTGCTCAGCGAACTCTTTCCCGAAGAATTCACGTCACAGTAATTATATCCCACAGTTTTCAGCATTAAAAAAACACATGCGAATAGTAATTATTTGCAACTTTTTAAAATTGACAGATGTTTGAGAAATAAAAATAGAATCTGTTATTTGGCAGCTGCAGTGTGAGACAATTAATTCTTGCCGAGGACTTTGAGTAGGACACCGACGAGTGCCACCATCGGTCTGCCGCTGAGGATACTCGGTTTGGGCGTGTCGTCATCGCTGGGCTTGTCCTTGTCGCTGTCGCCACTCAGTCCGTGAGCCGTGGCAGCGTAGGTTAAACAGATGAGCAGCATCAAGGCAACACACAGCAATCGATCCATCCCTCTGAAGTATACAAACAGTTTTTAGTTACGTAAGATTAAAAATAAATCTTTAGTTTAGTTTTACTAATCGGTATTGTTTGAATTGTGATCGATAGCGTCGAGTTAAGATTCAAATTAGGGACTAAATTCGCCAATTCTATTAAAATTTCGTTTCTTTTAGAAACATTATGATTGGACTGAACTCGTAAACTGAGTTTATCTCATTCAGTATGTCTGAATCATCTTACATTATTTGGTAATTAATTAACTGATAGATAAGAAAACATTAGGTGGATAATAATTTATAGAGAGGCTTAAATAAGATTTAATTTTATAAAGGGAATTCGTAAATTTACCTGAGATATTGGGTTGTTGTTGTTGTTGAACAGACGCGGGAGACTGTGGTCTAAACCAACGTACAACGAAGCGAGTTTCTCAGTGAAGGTGAAAGTCAACACTGTATTTATACTCTCTGGTCTCAGTCTTCTTTTATATGACTCTTGTTTTCCCTTATGGAAACGATCAAGGTTAAACCTCTGCGAGCAACTTTCTCTTGCGCGCTCTCGCAGAAGGCTGTTACCGGTAACTTGTGAAGGAAAACAAAGACGTCCTTTGCCATTAATGACGTTGGTTAATCTGTATTATATTTAATTTTTTTATTGTATTTTATGTGTTTGAAAGGGTCTTTTCACTTTTGCACACACGTTCGATAGAGGATGGCGCACGTGTGGTCTGGTGATCGTTTGGAAATTGCGCAAGAAAAAGGGAAACCCGAGCCAATTTCTCCGAAACGTGTGGAGGCTTTTGTTTCTGAAAGAGTTGGGGAGGGGGGAGGGGGGAGGAGTGAGAATCACCTGCGGTTTTGCTGGGATTCATTTAACACGTGGGGTGTTATCAATTCCGATGGCAATTTGCGCCAAATTAAACTCAACAACGAGCATTGAGCAATGTCGATATCCGTCGATCAGTAAATTCGACATGTAATCGTTAATGTGTCAAACTGATTATATAATATTAGGATGATATATCTTATTATATTTATGAAAAATAAAATAGTTAATTCAACTTTGCTTAATTAGTCGCTATATAGTATATCTGAATTCAAATTCATGATTCATTCAAATATGAATAGATAATTAATTTGAAATCAGTGTACTAGATATAAGTATGTTACAGTAAATTGTGTAAATTAATAATGTTATATGCTGTTATTCTATTAGAATTCGAATTCAACCTGTCGACTGTTACGTAAGTGTAATTACAACAGTCGCTGTAGGAAATTAGCAACGCGATATTTATCGATTTTATCGATCATTATCGCACTGAATGGGACCTTTTGCAGCGACTCGGTTACAAAAAGTAGAACACTGTGCAGTGCAGTGTCTCACGACTGAAGCCAAAAGGCAAACGTTGACCGTTGCCGACCCTATCAATTCATCACTGCGACAGTGCCCTTCCCCTGCCTTCGTTAGCCTTTATACCGTCACATCAGTCTGTTGTATGAAAGCGTACACGGGAAGCTGCTGTTTTGTTTTCCCAGTCCTTGGCTTTGGTCCCTTAGTATATGCTTACCCAATCCGATCCCTCGCCTGCGGTTTACTCGGCTATAATGCATAGAAGAAGATCCCGGGGATTCTCCTTTTTTGCCCTCGTATAAAAGGACATGTAACCAAGGTGTAATTGATTTCTGTAGACCAAGTGGGTCCTCTGATAACAAGTGAGAGGACGAGCCATGCGCTTAGTTTTGCTCCAAGCTTGTATAGACCGTTGCACTGACTGACACGACATGACAACGCTGTGTGTGTGTGTGTGCGTGTGTTTTTGCATATACAGCGGTTGCCATGGTAACGGAACATTTACAGCATCTTGTATAGAAAGCCTTTGAGGAGAATGAAGATCCGTTTTTTCAGGATTGATATTAAATTTGAGTTGACGGGTTATGTTGAAATGTGATCGGATGGCGAATTTGGGTATTCTGCCAGACGGTTAGATATACGATGAAGTATAAGATGTCGTCGGTGATACAAACGCCGTTTAAACCTGTTTTCAGTATTGGCGTGTCGACGTTTTGGATGTTTCCCAGGGTTCTATGCAAATCACCTGAATAGTAAAATTTGTTGACGAAAGTGAAAGTTGTTGTCGGTGCCGGTGGGCGCACAGAACGCAACCGGCGCTCAAAATGGCGGCTGTTTGTTTTTATCTATATCCGTCTATCTGTCCATCTAACTTGTTATAATATCCATCTCGATCTATCTGGCTGTCCTATCTATTCATCTACTTAGCTTGGTTGTCTATCGACTCATCTGTCTATCTGTCTATCTATCTATCTATCTATCTATCTACCTCTTTGGCGTCGCAACACTTTATCTGGCCAGACTCTTATTAGATAGCAACACACTGCAGTTGTTCAATTAACCCGACTTGCCTGTGTCTACATACCCGGCGCAGGTGTCGACGGATACCGTTGAAATTTACTGTCGAGAAAGTGTGCAGGGAATATCTTCCCTTTCCTTTTTGGACGGTGGTGATGGTGAGGGTTTATGGATTGCACTATCCTCCACTCGGGTTGGTTGCTGTGTATATGGCTATCGTAAAAGGCTGTATGTATGACAAACGGCGGCAATAACACGTGCTGGTGACAGTACTATTGCATATGCTCTTGTCACATGAAAATGATGAAAGTCGTAGATCAAAACTCGGAAAAAGGCGAATTGTTAGATAGAAAGGGGGGAGGGGGCGCACAAACTCAAAATGGGGTCTCAAAATGGCGACCGGAGACTGCTCGTAAATCAGCTGTCGTTTTCATCGCAGTCTCCGGTAGAGGCGCTTATTGTTTACCACGTGCGCTATATCGTACACTTGGTATATAGGTTGTTGTGGAGCAAGCGAAATGCCTCCTTCATGTGAATGCGGAAAACGTTTTCCCATTCTGGCCTTGTTTCATCATGAATGAGTTTTGAATTAAATTATCGATCGCGGGTGACCATCCTTTTGCCTTTCTCTCTCTCTCTCTCTCTACTCCAGTGATTGCTTTTTCGTAGCTTTTAAAGGAAAGAAGGAAACGATAAGACTTTTTTGTTTTCAGTGAAATAAGAAGGTTCCAGGGCAGGGGGAAAAAACAAGTCCCAGGAATTTACAGTGGGCGATAAGCATGCTTCATTAAACTATCGATACAAGGGATCGCATATAAAAGGGAGAAACTTTAATCACGTGGACGAGGTCGCGCAGCATCTATCCTGCTGCCAGATTGCGTGAAAGCAAGAAACTAAAATAATTTAAAAAAAAATCAATATTTTTTTCTTGGAAAAAAATTTCATGAAATATTTTTTATTAAAATTAAAAAAATTAAGATAAATTGGAAAAAAATCGCCGCTTTCTCAATCAGTTTATTTGGCATATAATCAACCAGCCCGAGTTCATCATAGCTTGTTGTTTGGTTGTTTTTTTAAAGTTTGTTATATAAGAAACACAAAAAGAGTGATGAGTGCTCTCGAGAATTGAAAAAAGCCTTGATGATGTAAAACAGAAATGATTGTTTTATAAAGGGAAAAATGAGATTTGAGACAAAAGTTTATATATATATATATAGCGAGTTTTGCAAACTTTGCTAAAAAGAGATTAGTAGATTTGCATGTGGAATATGTGCTCGGCGACGGAGAGGGAGGTCTAAAAGATGATTTCTTGAATGTGTGTGGCAGAGAAGGATATACAAGTATTAGCTTTTCGTTTGTGTTTTCATAAGATGTTGAGAAACAGTGAGAGAGAACTGTTCATCTGTAAGCCCTTTAGAAACTTTGATGGGGTGAAAAAATGCAGAGAAGGAGAATTATGCTAATGCTACAGGTCCGCTTTACAAGTGATGCCGTTATTGGTTGCAGCAGCTGCTGTTGTCAGAGATGTAGCACCAATGGGAGAGACTGCACCAGTCGAAGATGCTGATGCTGTAACGGTCGAAACTGTTGTACTAGCAGGTGGTACTAGGTTGGCGTCCAATCCTACTCCATTGGGGTTGAGGCTGATCGTCATGTTCATTCCCATTGTACCCAGTCCGACTGAGGTTCGGTTTCAATGGGCAGGTTGACGGACAGATAGGATTTTGGGAGTTTGGGTCAGGTTTTTTAAAGAATGGGGGTAAATACAAAAAGAAAATGAGGAAATCAAAGACTATAAGAATGCAGGACATCTAAGAACTGTGCTAAAATACTAATCTAATAACTTCTAACTCGCTACCCAAAACTTATAAACTAGATATAAAGACTTTAAGGTTACGACTATTTAAGGTTGAAGGTTTTTAACCCAAACTGAATGAAGACGGCCACATTTGCATTCCAAACACTTGAACTCTCTGGTGTGCAACCCAAAAAGCTTCTACGAATGGATCTACCTTAAAACTAAATGGAAGTGGTCATGCTTTCACACTATCTATAGACAACATATTGTTGGTTTAACTTGTCGAGTTTTAAAGGATACCCAAGGGTTATTGACTTGACTCTTGAAAGTCTATACGGGGGAAAAAGGTGAACTCAGTCGCTACCTTTGGAAGTGCCGTTGCTGGATGAATTGGGATTGGATCTGTCAGTGTCTGTAAAGAGGAGAAATTTCAATTCAGGTTATCAATATAGCTACTGTAATGTGTATGCATCGACAGGCACGCATCCAACAGAGGAAACAAGATCTATCGTTACCGTCACTGATTTATAAATATTGGCTCGCATTCAAGAGAAACGAGAAGATGTATGGAGGAGACCAAACAAAAAATCCCTCATGGGTTTCCAATTGCTTCTGTATTTCCCCTGACGTACATATCCTTTCCTCAGTCCTTCACGTATAACTTGAACCGAGTTAACCAGCTGCAAGTCGAGAGCAAAAAGCCCGCTTGAAAAAAAAAACTCGGGTAAAAGTAGAGGACGTGAAAGAGATATGACATAACCTATCCCGTTTTCAAGGCAAAGACGTTGTATACCGATCTGGTGATGAGTATAGCTTCGTTGCTTTCTCAGGTTAGCCACTGTTGGCTATTGACCACGTATTATCGACAAATGTCGAGTATTACAGATAGATAGAGAGGGATTAATAGATAGATAGATAGATAGATAGATAGATAGATAGATAGACAGATAGATAGAAAGATGGACATATAGTTAGATAGATAGAGAGATGGATAGATAGATAGAAAGATGGACATATAGTTAGATAGACAGAGAGATGGATAGATAGATAGATAGATAGATAGATAGAAAGATGGATATATAGTTACATAGATAGACAGACAGATAGATAGAAAGATGGACATATAGTTAGATAGATAGACAGAGAGATGGATAGATAGATAGAAAGTTGGATATATAGTTAGATAGACAGACAGACGGATAGATAGATAGACAGATGGATAGATCGATAGATCTACAGAGGGATGGGTAGATAGATAGATAGATAGATAGATAGATGGATATATAGTTAGATAGATAGACAGACAGACGGATAGATAGATAGATCGCATAAATCAGCATTACTGCATTGTTATTTAATTTATAACATCGTATTATTACTACACACAGCAGTATTAACAATCGCTACATACAATTCATACTTATTATTTTGTTGACAAAGTGGCAAAGGCGTCTCAGAAACGACTGAGATGTTACTTTCACTCCCAATTAGAAAAGTTGGGCCTATGCTGCGCTGCGGTGTGTACAGTACCGAAAGACACATAAGAGGACGGGCACAATGTGCATTCAGATGGAAAGTAAAAAGGGAGGGAAATGAGAATAAAGGTCGTGATGGCCCTGCCATAATATCCCCCGAGAACGGCGGCGCTAGCTTCAAAATAGGAAAGGAAAAGGCGGGGGAGGGGGGGAGGGGGGAGAGGGGGCGCAGATCGAATAACCCGATCGTTATACTCATAACTAGGCCCGATCTTGATCGGCCAGTGTCCATTAGGAGCACAAAAGACCATTGATTTTCTCGGTAGCTTTAAATCACTAGCACGTTAGTCGTTCTTATACTCTGCCTGCTCCGCCCTACTCCCTTCTTGGTCTCTCTCTCCTCCACCGTTAGACTGTAATGACGGCGCTGGGATCAAGAAAAATGTCTCCTTGCTTAATTGTTATCCCGGCCCATTGCGTCCAATATGTTTTCCCGGTGCAATAACATGCCAAATCAATTGGATTACACATCTCCCCTGTGGATTTCGCTTTGCGTGAGTTTTGGCTCTTTTCTGGTTTCAAGCCAGCAGCCACGATCCGAACCTCTGTGGGCAGATAAAAGACTCGACAAAAAATTATACAAGAAGGCAAAAACACAAGAAATGAACGAGGAACGTGTTCTTGGAAAAGTCGACGAAATTTTCAAACATAAATGTCAAGCATTGTACCGTGTTTGTCAATTCTGGAGCTCAAAACAGTTATGCTTAACTTTATTCCTATTGAGCTACCCATCTCTGTCCGGATCCGGCCCGGGGGGTCATCATATTGCCGTCGTTTTTCTTTCGAGGTAATTAAGTTTGCGGCAATGATGCTGGAAAAAAAAAACTTGACGGTCGCTAATACTTGGCAGGTTCACGTAATGACCTCGATATATAACAGTAATGCTCGGCCATGTAGGGATCCAAATAGGAGGCTAAGAAGTACCCAGCTTTTCCAGGGATCTCGAATGCGCCTCATCCACTTGCAATAACAAGTCTAGAGCTTCATCCAAATACAGCGTTAAAACCCAAGTGCTGAGGGTCTTATCCGGACTAAAGCAGGTTTTCTTGCAAGTGACCCAGAGTAGATTCTAATGACATTGAGGGAGCTAGAGGTATCCATGTCTTTGTTATTCTACAGCTACACAAAAGTATCTTTCCGATAGGCACAAGACCACTGGTGAAATAGGCGCCTAATGGAAGTGAACCCAAGGGCTTTGGCAGGGCTTCAATCCCACTTGGATATCTAAGATATCCTGCAAGGAACACGGCCAAGACTTTTCTTTCAGTATGCAGGGCGGACTACATATATATATGTGTGTGTCGGATTCACATTTTAATGTCGTGCTTTCGCAATAGCCATTTTATGGACGGACGTAAGCTTTGGGCCAAAAAAGAAGAAAGAAGGAGAGGACGAAGGGGCTCGCAATGGAAAAAGGAGAAGGGAAAAGTATATTAATGGATAGAGATCGAGTTTTATGTGTGCTGGAAATTGGTTCCGGCAAGGAGGGATTACTTGAACGAAGGGTAGATCGATCCCCTTAGCGCGAGTAAAGGGTTAAGAGAGGAACAAGGTTTACATATATATCTTTATTGTGTACATGCGTACAGGCGATTAAGCACTGCTGATAGATTTTTCGGCTCAAGGTTAGGTCCATCAGTTGTGTTGGTGCACGCTCCCTGTCAAACCAAAACCCTATGGCACACATGAGGCTTCGCCAACACATAAGCAGTTTGGCTATAGCTCAGACAACATAAAGAAATCGATCTCTTTCTCTCCTGTGTTTGTGTGTTCCTGGCCAAACACACACCCCTTTCTCGAACAATGCACAGAGTCGAGACGCGGACATTTTGTTTCTACACTTTGGTGTTTAAACTTGTGGTTATGCTTACCCAATTTGGGACTCATAATATCCTTAGTCATCATGTCCTGCTTGGCCTGGTTCATGCGACGAGGAGGCATGCCGTCAGCTCCCATAGGGCCTCCACCAGCACTTCGAGGTCCTCCAGGGCCCCCGGCTCCACCACCCGCGGCTCCAGGGCCGGTCGGTCGCGGGGCCCTGGGCTGTTCCACTGGCAGTACTCTTCGCCTCTTCTTGGGCAATTTGGCTCGAGCCTGTAATGTTCCATCGAAACATCCATGAACTGGCCAGAACTTTGACTGCTGAGTTATGACGGCAGCTTTATATTTTCTGATTGCGTCGTAAACGCAGCTCCCAACTCTTACTGTTACTTACCCCCCCCCCCCCCGCCCCGTAACCTTCCTTGATGGTGTCCTTTTATTTGTCATTTAGCTGACAGGAAGGCAGAATGATATACACGCGTACATAACTTCTTTATCCAAGTCACCTTACCTCATGAACTACAGGGTCTATGCACTGTGACGTCAGTCACGTGACCCACAAGACTCTATATACGACTTCGTACACAAAAATATCAAATTTCACGTATCTATTTCACTTATTGTATCATAAACACGTGGCTAAACCAGTAGAGTGCCATGTTTTCCATATATACGATGGAAATGTCCCCAGTATTTGCATTGAGAGCTTACGATCAGCTGATTACCAGGCCGCCAAGATGGCGGACACTTCAAAATGCATAAGCCCCCTGTACGGGATGTTCACATATTACTGAAGACGACTTACTACAGGAACTATATTGGAATTCATAATAGATGAAACGGTACCTGGGTGTGGCTGTAATACATGGCGAAGTTGGATACAATGACGGGCACGGGTAGAGCTATCGTAAGTACTCCGGCCAGAGCACACAGGGCTCCAACGAACATGCCGACGTATGTCTTGGGTGCCATATCGCCATAGCCGACAGTGGTCATGGTTACCAGGGCCCACCAAAGCCCGAGCGGAATACTATTGAAGTCGTTATGGGGATTTGCCTGAATTCGCTCGGCGTAGTAAACGAGCGAGGCGAAAATGACGATACCCAGGACGAGGAAGAAGACGAGTAAGGTAAGCTCCTTAGCAGACGCTCGGAAAGTTTGGATGAGAATTTTCAGGCCCGAAGAGTGGCGAGTCAGCTTGAAGAGACGCATGATACGGATGATGCTGAAGAACTCGAGGATGTCGGCGTTCTCGAGGTGCGACGCGAATCTCTGCAGCGCCAAATCGATGAAGAAGGACAGCGTCGCAACATAGTCGATGATATTCACTGAGGCGCGGATAAACTGTAATTTGTTGGGGCAGGAGATAAAACGTCCCAGGATTTCGATAGTAAACCACGCATTGCAGACACATTCGATATAAAAGAAAGCCTCGTGGGCGTTGGTCTGAGTCTTGTCCAACGTCCAGGCCGACGTGTTGGCCGACGTGCGCACGGTGAAGTTACGAATCACCGGCACTCGCATGTCGGGGTGAGTTTTCAAACAGAAAGACAGGATCGAAATGCAGATGAAGAATACCGATATTACACCGACAATCTGCAATACCAAAATCAGTGGGGTTTACTCCAAGTAATATACGTACAGTTTGAGCTTTCGAAACGTAATAGCCTCTTTTAGTTGAGCCAACTGCTACATTCAGCGAGTACGTGAGGCAGTGTTCTTTTAAAGAGATTACCTTTGCAGCATTTGAAGAATAGGGTTCATCAAAGAGAGACCACATCTTGGGCTTTGTCTGCTGCCACCACGACAAGTTGCCTTTGAAGTAGTTCTCTTCAAAGCCAAACTTTCGGGCTATTTCTTCGTCGCTGGGTTTATCCGTGTCCAGATCTAGGCGGTCGAGCACAGTCAAAGTCTCTTGCGTGTCTCGATGCTGCATAAAACGTGACAAGTAAACTGTTAGTTGGAAACCTTTACTCTCCATGTAGGTTTGACACTATCTGGACAAGTTCATGACAAAGTATGGATAAGCTTAAGTGTTTCAAGTTTACGGTCGTTAAGACATGTTTTGTACAGAGTCCGGCTATCGACCAGGAGCAGATAACCAAACATAAAACATGGCATTGTACAGTTCTTTTCCTGTAATCGATAGAGCTACCAAAGTACGCCAAATACGAAGCAGGTTTCTTTTCTGTCCGTTACAAGTTTAAAAGATATAAGAAGATGGTTTAATTACCGATGTGTATGTCATCCAGCAACATGGCTCCACTTGATTCGAGTCAAGACCCCAGAACTCGAGTTCTTCCTCAAAGAGAGGTCCACACACGTCGGTCGGGTAATGAAGTTTCCCGGTCCTTTCAGAAACATTTGTTGGGTTACTTGCTCCTTCAAATAGCGTCATTACCAGAGGCTATGATTCTCTCTGGTTCGTTGGCTTGAGATGATTGAGGGTACAAAGCGTGGATGTACGCGCGCAGAGTAACAGCACTACGCGCCTGGTGCTATTCATGTCTTGGATTGCTAATTAAGAATTTATGAGACCGGGTAGAGGGACGCACGCCAGAGGGACCTTTGGCATTTACATGTTCCCTCTCCCTTCGCAATTTTCTGTCATGCAACAGAATTAGCCTGACATTTTCTTGCCTTTCGTCTTTCGGGGCGTCTCTACATGGTATAAAATATCTTACTATCTAGGATACACTGATCGAGGAAGCTCAACAGATGATTCATGGTATTGTTTTACCTGTAGTAGTTGAGGACTTGTGCAAACACGCCAGGGTGTCGGTCGAAGAAGTATTCATTGAGGACGGGATCGTAGTTGGCCAAAGCCTCGGTCAGCCTAGAAAGTCTGGTGGCCGGGATCTTCTTAAGGGTGGCTTTGTATGTTTCGTGGCGGATGCCTCCGCAGTTGAGAACTACACGGTTCTCTGCGTCCATGTTGAGCAAGTTCACCACCAGGTCTGCGCCTCGGTTTTTGAGGGGCATCGATGTGGACGTCAGCCCTGGTAAGAAAGTCGCATGTCGACCACTTCAGAACAGAGGCTTTTTTTTCGCAAATCCCCTTCTGCTCGGATGCGTGGCCCAGTATCTCTAATTCAACCAAGACTCCCGGGACACAATGACATTGTTTTCTTTTTTGGTTATCTCCTCCGATGGTGTATATTCAGTCGGTTAGGTACACAACAGCAACGTTCCAGTCCTGGCAGGTTTTCTCTTAATATCAGTCGCAGCCGAGAAAGCCGAGCGTGAAACCTTCTACCAAAGGGTATACGAAGAAGAGAAAGAAAAAGCAAAGAATGCGAGAGAATTAGGATATATTCATTCCTGTCCGTTGAGTCGTGAATCAAAGGGGTATGAATCGAGCCATAGTAAATAGATTGCATCCGGGGCGGGGGAGGTAAAAGGCGATTGACTTGCCCCGTCTTCTACACAAGTACGACGAGTGCCAAATAGAGTAGAATAACAAACTCAAGGGCACAGACACATTGTATGAAAGATCTTTCCTCCGCGGTGTTAGTCTCTGTCTCTCCTGGGTTTATACTTAGCTACGTGAAGCTGAAATCTTGCTAAGAGGCTAAAATAACACGCTGAATTTGCGATACTGGAGGCTGTAGCACTCTCTTTTGCTGGAAAATCCCTTGAGCGCAGTGCATGTGCCCTACATCCTGGAAGCATTGATTAATAAAAGCCCAACATTGCCTACAGGGATTTAGCCTGTGCTGCATGGCGTCCGTCAAGTAAGCGTTTCAGACCAGCTCCTTTTAAGAGTTTTCCCTGTATGCGCCTGATAACATATCACGAGGGGGAAGAAATATAAAATTCGGCACTAATTGCTGAACATTGAACCCTGACATCCTACATAGACTTTCTATCCATCTCCTTTATCTCTCTTCTTTCTTTTCTCGTTAGCCACCCTACCTATTTTCTAGGCACTATGGTCAGAATTGTATCTGCAGTGAGCCAAACCATGGTCGCAGGTTAGAACGACCTCTTGGTTGCAGACGACACTAGACAGCCCGCGGTACGAGTTTATATCCGGGGGGAAAAAAATTGGGAAAATGACTCGTTACCGAGTCATTTCCCCTGAGAAACTTGTGAGAAGCAATTTGCGAATGACTGCCATAATTTTTTTCTCCTGTTCTTGGTTTAACCATGAAGCATGAAGCAGTAGGAGCAGCAGCAGCAGCAGCAACGGGCCCCCGAGAGTATGCTATATATTGCTATGCATTGAGAGACACGGTTTTACGGTCGCAGTTATATTGCACACTGAGCACACACGTGTTTCCATATAGGCTTGAATAGAACCCTTTCGCCACATGTTGTGATATACATATTTGATAGGGAGGAATAGATCTAAGCCCTCCCATCTGGAGCCATTCGCAACGCTCGCCGCAATTTTCCAACACATGGAAAAGGTCATAAGAGCGTACTTTTATGAAACCAAATATGTGATTCGCGTGGCAGGGGGGATAGGGAGGAAACAAGAGAGAAAAGACACGGACTAAACGTGACACCGGGAAGCTCTGATATATATAAAGAGCACACGCCGCGTCACCCAAAGCAATGATGGTATACCATACTATCGATTTCTCTTCTTCCAAGCGGCAAAACATGTCTTCAGACGGAAGAAAATTGCATTGCAGCTGGCATATAGTGCTCGGCACACTCGACAGTCGTTCAACAACACTATAGGCCGTCTCTTCATTGTAATGCCGTCTTCAAATATTTAGCCGCTGTTTACTCAAGCAACGGATCTGCCTCTGAAATACAAGCTGATGAAGAGTATGCCCCTTCAGTTTCTAAATTTAGAGTAGTAGAGCCTCGAAATGTCAGTCATTTCTGGAACGGACACTTCCCCTTGCTTTCTAGCTTAACTTTGCTTCGAGGCAAGTTTTCCCTCGACTCGGGGAGACAAAAACCCCCGCGACTTTTCGGGGGCCTCGTGCAAAGATCGATGCTTGGTCCCTAACCAATGTTAAGGGTCCGTCTTAACTCTTAGTGTCGCATTTAATGAACCACGCTTCGGTGCACACACGGTTTCTACAAAAGAAGAAATCTTAATGAGAATACTTCCTGAACTTTGGCACGAGCTCCTAGTGCAAGTCAACTCGGTTATGTATGCAAGTTTGGGTTCGGTATATCAGCTGCTGCAGGGGGGTCCCAAAACTGAAGATCTTTATCAAGAGACCATATAGCTCCATCTGTTTCCCCTTTTGGTTTTTTGTGTGCGTTTGTTTGTGACGATATGTAATGGATTTGTTATCTGCGGAAGTCTTTTCAGCAGGGGACCAAACGGGTATCTATCGCCAGAGCCCAAAAAAGGGCCACCAGTCCTGTTGAGAACGATAGAGGGCCTTTGCTGATTACTGACAAAGAGGCAATCACCGTCATAACCTGATCTCGTGGTGGGTGCTTCAAACCCTAGGTGGTCTTCTGTTTACGGCAATGAAGAGGGTTAAAATGGCTTTTATCACTTGCCACCGTTTCAGTGATGTAGAGTCGTATCTACTTTACCGCGGAGGATCAAAGGAGGTAGAAGTAGGGTGGCAAATGGCCCAGGTGATTGGGTAACGGACAATTTTCGAGGGCCACGAGCCTGCGGGGCAACTCAGTTAGTCGGAGACGGGAAATCGCTTTCTGAAGCAGCAATTTGTCGACTAACGTAAATGCAATCGATGAAATAAAGGTATTGCAATTAGTTAATACTGATACTTTTTAACTGTCTATAATACCTTGATTCAAGATGAACGAATGCAGTCTTTGATGCGTGTATTCTTTGTCCGAAGAGCAGTTGTGCAGTTGACGGTTACAGATGTCTTGATTCTCCGGTCAAGATAAGACGAACGGTAGCTATTGATTGTAAATGGCTCTCGTGTGTTGCATGGACCCCAATGTGTTGGCCAACATGAACTGCACTGATGGGTTCCGTTGGAAGATTTCTACGTCAAGTCAATGGACGTTTCCGAGCCCGCACGCAAGCGCACTCGACTTCAACCAACCCCCAGAGTTAGGCCGAAGAAAATTCTTACGTAATCGATATCTCGCTTCCCCTAGCGCTATAGTGTATACGCTCGCATAGCTTCATACAAACATTGGATATACCCTTAACGCCAAGCAAAACCAGAAGATCGATGGTTTTCTTCACGTCTGAAATAACGAGAGGGAGGAAGGGGGGTAGATAAATATACACTTGAGTAGAACCGAGTCATTATCAAAACTGCCGGGGACTTGGGTGACAAGCTGTCCTCCCCTAATACAGAGTACTGTAGGATGCAAGCACCCCGGGACTTTAACCCTCGGGGTCGATGTTTTTCCCAGGGGTAGTGGGGCGACGCGACACAAACACAATTTGAACTGGCAACATGTGATAGAGCCAGCAGACGACGTTCAATTGTGGCATCTCTGATGAACGCATGATTAACGCTCCAGTCGAGCTTCGCATTGATTCCTAACGAGCATAAGCTAACAGTGAAATGATATGGAAATGTCTGAAAGAGAAAGAAATATAACGAACTGCCAATGGCTCGTGCGGTTGAAAAGGATCAGAGAACATTGGGTCTCGAGAAAAACTTCAAATTAGGGTCTCTGGGTTCACGTCAATCATGAATCTCCAAAACTCCGATGGACAATATTGTCTTCTGTAAAGGGAATACCTCCTCGGATGGAAACTTTGCTCGATTCAAATTTTGTTGTGAACGGGATAGCTAATCTGGATTTTTTATGCAGAGTGGTGCACGATGTTCGTACCTGGAGACTTGCAAACCGCCATGTTGTTCCACTAGCAAGGTCTTTTTAAAGAAAACAGATACGTTTCGGGGTGGCAGTATCTATCTTAACTGAACTATCTTATCTATCCAAACGATACTTCATTTGCTCTAGCTGTTCAATTCTACAACATACCTTCGATCCTATACAACCATTGATTTGTCTGTATAAGCGACGCAGTAACCCAGACTTTGAAGAGACTATTTACGAATTTAAATCGCAAGGGTTTAGGATTGCATACCGTGCACCCCACCGTGTATAAATCATGATCTCTGATAGTTTAATTTCTAATCATATCTTCGATTAATATATCATTTTTACTTTCAAATACATCATTTAACATTACAAGTTACTCAAGTTATTTATGATGTTTTCGGTGGTTATGTATCATAACCATAGCCGGTAGCAAGTCGGTAAGAGTGATATTCGTGTTCAACGCATCACTAGTCGTGATAACTTGCAAGAGATTAAATCGACTTTATCTAATTATCTCTCTATCTATCTCTCTATCTATATCTCTATCTATATCTCTATCTATCTCTCTATCTATATCTCTATCTATCTCTCTATCCATCTATCTATTTGTTTAATTTGCCTGTCTATCTATCAACTATACTATCGATCTATCTATCTGTCTGTCCATCTATCCATCTATCTATTTATCGATCTATCTCCATCTATCTCTATCTATCTATCTATCTATGTATCTGTCTATCTATCGATCTATCCATCTATGTATCTATCTATCTATCTCTCTGTCTATCTACCTGTCTATCCATCTATCTGTCTGTCTATCTATCGGTCTATCGATCTATCAATCTCCTCATCTATCTAAGTGTTTATCGATCTATCTTTATCTATTTATCTATATCTTAATCTATCTCTCTATCTGTCTGTCCATCTATCCATCTATCTATCTATCTATCTATCTGTTAATGTTTCCGATCTCGCGATCTCCAAATAATCGGTGAATCCATTGCAGCTACCACCCTGTTTCGGGGCTGGTTTCAGACTAACAAGTGGTTACTATAGGCACTAATAACGATAGTACCGTTTAGTATTCAGGACAAGAATGTTTCGTGCATAATTACAGCTGAGCCCCCCCCCCCCCACAAAAGGAAAGAAAATAATAATCAGAAACGCTTATCTTTCATCCAGTTCTAAATACTGTCTTGCAGAGGAGCACACAGCACAGGAAAAAGAAATCAGCACGTGCACTATACATTACGACGGTTTGCACTCTGCTGTCCCTGACTGTCTACATCAAGGAAAAAAAAGCAACAGCGCTGGGATCTTTAGTTGTCTCGAGCTATACCTAATCTCTTTGAAACATAATTTGTAGTCTGCAGGATTTACAATAATGCTGCACTACGGGTTTGTCCCTTTTTCCGATCCTGTAACTAATCATAGTGACAGCCGAGCCCGCAAGTCAAAACTTAATACAAGTAAAATAGTAACTGGTGAAACAGTTGGTATGTCTAAAGTTATCCAACTGCATGTACATTTGTTGTTACTTAAGTTAAACAAGGCGTCTTATCAAACACTAAAAAGAACTACATACAATAGGTGATATACGACACCTACTACGAGTGTTCCAGAACGAAGTATCGAATGTATCGCCTTCAAATGGAAGTTGATAACATCGTCCAGTTCTGGAAATATACTTGGTACCCTTATGTAATATCCCTGGCGTAGATCCCACGTCTTTGGAAACTGAACAAAGTTTGATTCATTGACCAGATGAATGAATCTTGGAAATGTTTTCTGCCATCTAGTGGCTGGAATTGCAATCAGTTCTGACTATTTTACAACTTTTGCTGTTTCATATGTAACTAACGTTATTTTGAGATCGCTTATAGACAGAACTAATAAGAGTTAAGCGCATTAGTAACAAGGGAGAAGTTAGTCCGGTCAATATTCAACGTAGTACGCAATTTGACCGCTAGGTGTCGTGCACCGCGTCTGTTTTCGTTTGACGGTTTGAGGTTTGTTGTTTTGAGCGCTGCTTGTGGGTCCATTTGAGTTTTGAGTTGGGCTTTTTCATAAGCAAAGTCTTTTTAGCCGACGTAAACATAAATAAGCGGACAAATACAGGTTTAAATACTATTTAGCCTTTTCAAAACCTTGTCTGGTCTTAGGCTGGGTAGACTCAAATTCGAGAAATGTTGAATGTTTGAAATAATAAAGTTTCCAGCTGTCGTGTTAGTTAAACCATGACTCCTGAGTTTCATTCTCTGTGTAATTGTAATCAACTTATTATATATATAGAAGTCGAGCTACAAATGAAAACAAATAATCGGATACTGCCAGTGTTGCGTTCAGTCGTAGATTTAGGTCGATGACACGACTAATCCTAATAACTGGAAAGAAACGAAGAACTCAAAATACTGCATCCGAGACCCGGAGTCCGTGATTCACAAGGTATGCAAGGGCTTGGCGGGCTTGTTTAGCGAGAATATTGGCTAATCGAAACTCGACTAGTCCGAGATTCAGTTACTGGAAGGCCAGTTGAGTAGCCAGTTCCCCCGCGAGTCAACAGGCGGCTTGCTAGATATTTCGCTAATCAACCTGAGACTAGTTTCTACAGAGACCTTCATTCGCTGAGGAGCTTTAATTCGCTATATTTGCCAAGTGCGTGAGACCCGTCACAATGATCGCTGTGATACCTTAACGAATTACTTTATAAATGCACGTCTCTTAAACATACTCTCAGATTTATATACTGAACCATTCCTGGGGTTTAGCTTTTAGAATTAACAGTATTCCTGCAAAAGAGTTACATAAGTGTTGTACAGTCACCAACAAATATCGTGTGACAACTATTCTAAAACCTTAAGGCAAAGTTCAATTACGGAACTGGTTAAATCATAAAATGACAAACTATTTTATTTTTTCGAAAAGTTCGTGCGTGAAACAACACTCTCACGGTTTTTCTCCCCAATAGAAACATACAAAGGAAATACCAACAAAAAATTTTAAAAAAAGAACACATACTCGTTCCAGAACAGCAGTGGACATTCGGCGGACCCTGTTACCCTCCAGTCAGTCATCGGGAGGCACTGGACGGGACCAGACGTGCGCACCATCGAGTCCCGCCACCGACAGATTGAAATTCAAAGATGAGCAGTCAAGCGGAGACGAGAAACCGCAAGAAGAACAAGGCGAAAACCACCGGCACCGACTCTCCACTGAAAGAGAAGCTCCTACTCGAAAGCACGGAGCAACGAGACGCGGTAAATTTCCTTCATTTTGAAATACATTAACAGTGGGTATTTGAGATTTGCTTAAAGGCAGAGAAGACTTGAACGCGTGTTATGTTGGGTGAGCAGGTAAAGTAGTGTACGTGGCTACCCTGAGGCAGGGTTGGGTTCCCTGAACCTGTGCCCTTGGAAAAATGCAGCCCCGGTGGAAAAAGGACAGACGACGGGCTTCCACTTACTGACCTTGAAACTCTCACATATCGACTTGGCATGCCACACGTTCAATTCCATATTTCCTGAATAAATGTTCGAGTTTAACTTAAAATTTAATATCGATATACATTAAGCTTTTCTTCTCGTGTTGTAAAGGATATTGGCGTATGCCCTGAACAGTTCTGTTGGTTATGTAATATAATAAGCAGTTTAATTTAACTTTGTTAATTAATTTTAAATAGAATTACCTGAATATTAGTCACTAGTTTAAGTGAACGGTTTGATGTTGTAGAAGTTACTTAATCCAATGAAATACTAACATGATTAAAATTTATCCCAATTTTTTGTTTATGACGTATTGCTATAATTAAGGATATGAACTATAATAGCTAATGAACTTACTGGCATTACAAATAACATTTAAGTTAACTCGAATTCAAATGAAAATTTTCCTCGTTAACAGGGTGACGGTGAATCGATTCCAGAAAGCCCGCTGGACGAGAATGTCGACAGCCTGAAACCGAATCTCGACTTGCCCAAAAAGGACCTGGAATTGACATGTCACTTTCGATTCGACATTATCGCCTTCATGCTGCTCGCCGTGGCCCTGGCGACGCGGTTCTACAATCTCGACCAACCAAACAGTATTGTGTAAGTCATTATTATATATTAATGTTAAAAGTTGCCGTTAATATTAATATTATCATTAATCTTTTGTGATTTTATTATGGTAGCCAGAAGGCAGTCGGTGTAAAATTAATTTAAAAAATAATAAATAAATACAAGGTGGTATTGAATCTAACCAGGTTTGACGAACTGCATTACGGACGTTATGCGGGACTGTACTTGAAAAAGACCTTCTTCTTTGATTCACATCCCCCGCTGGGCAAACAGCTGATCGCGTTAGCCGGACATTGCGCCGGTTTTCAAGGTTCTTTTATTTCTCTCTCCAAATTTTATTACTTCCCCTCGTTTTTTTAATAATGATTCTTGATTGGTCCTTTGAAAGTGTAACCAATCAAGTAAAAGCAGGATGAAATAATAAAAAAGATACTGGTTATATTAATTGAATTTCTTATTATATTATCTGTTGAAGTGTATTCGAGTCATTGTTGTCTCGTTGTGATTTTCATTATGAATTTTTTTTGTTAATGTTTTTTTTATTTGAAATGTAATTTTACAGGCGATTTCAAATTTGACAAGATTGGGTCACCTTACAACTCCAGCGTGCCGATCTTCGCGCTGCGGGCCGTCCCCGCCGTGACGGGGAGCCTGGCCGTCCCGATGTCGTACTTCATCATGCGACAACTGGGCTACGCGCAGTGGACATCTGCCCTAGCGGGTTTCCTATTCCTCTTCGGTAAATTGCATATCTCACTATCTATCTACATACTACCATTTGCAGATAGATAATAGGTTTGATTATCTATCTCTCTACCTACCGATCTACCTTTTTTTTACAGACTTCCTATCTGTCTATCTACTAACCTACCTGTCTATCTTTCAGAAATGTACCTACCTATCCAACCATCTATCTACACTAACTGTCTGGCTACTATCTGTCTCTCTATCTATCCAACAATTTACTTACCTAACCAACCATCTGTCAATATAACTATACTGTCTAATTATCTTTCTATTTATCTGTTTATCTAACTATCCAACCATCCATCCATGTGTCCGTCTATCTATCTATTCCTTTGTCTACCCATCTATCCAATATATCTATATCTATCCAACTATTTACATCACTTACCTTAGCAATCATCTGTCAATATAACCATCTATCTGACTATCTATCTAGTTATCTGTTTATCTACCTACCCATCCATCCATCCATCCATCCATCCATCCATCCATCCATCCATCCATCCATCCATCCATCCATCCATCCGTCCATATATCCATCTATCTATCTATTCGTTTTATCTACCCATCTATCCAATATATCTATCTCTATCTATCCAACTATTTACTCACTTACCTTAACAATCATCTGTCAATATAAATATCTATCTGACTATCTATCTATTTATCTGTTTATCTACCCATCCATCTGTCTATATCTGTAAGCTATCTTTTTAAATATCCTTCCATCTCTACACTATCGTTTAACAATTTCCCAGTTCGCTTCGGCGATCTTACAGATTTCGTGCCAGATTACTTTTAATACGCAAATGATAATACTGAAAATAATTTTCTAATTTAGTAAAATTTTAGTGAAATATAAAAATTCAACTATTTACTTGTTATTCCAGATAATGCGCTATTGACCCAGTCCCATTACATCCTCATGGAGCCCATCCTTCTCCTATTCGCCATGATTGGAATCTTCTGCATCTTGAAGTTCCGCAGCCTGGAGCCGCAGAAAGAACACGCCTATTCCTTTACCTGGTGGGCGTGGCTTACCCTGGCCGGCGTTTTCTTGACCTGCGCATTATGGTAATGTTATTATCATTTTTTAAAATTTTATTTCAACCATTATTATAAAGATAAATTTAACATTAATGATATTCCTTAATTCTGAAGTAATTAACGTTTGGTGGTCTAATCGAGTTCAGTCTTCTTGAATTAATTACCTTTAAGTGTCGAATACGTCGGTTATTACATGGTTAGAATCATCGTTATTAGCACTGTCGTTAAGTTAACGTATCACGTACTTAAGTGTTATTTTGATTATAAATTCTAATAAATAAAATTAAATTTAATTGCATTACAGTGTCAAATACGTTGGTTTCTACACGTACTGTCTGGGCCTGGCCATCATCGGCTACGACTACTGGACCAAAATCCTGGGCAATTTGACGCTGAGCAGGTTGCAGGTGATCCTGCACGGCCTGGCGCGGTCGTTCGCCTTTTTCTTCGTGCCACTATGCGTCTACCTGGGAGTGTTTTACATCCATCTGAGCACGCTGACCAATGCGGGACCGCACGATTCGGCCATGTCGTCAGCTTTCCAAGCCAGTCTTGAAGTGAATACCAACTTTCGATAAAATTTGGATAATTAGAATGATAATAGACGTAAATGCCAAAATTTAAGGGAATTAAAGAGTTTTATTGATTGGTGATTGACTCTTAGTTAGTGAATCCGGATACTTAGTTATAAACGGGAGCATAGACTAGACATCAAGATCGTTAAACGACTAATTAATGAATAATTAGCGATGAATTTAGGTTAGATAGATAGTGAGTTAGTTAATGAACAATTAGTGGTAACTGAGGAGTTCAATTGATATATACTAAGTAAAATACGTAGAATTGATTAAAATTTAAATGAATTATCAGTAATTTCATTCAGGTCTTGATTCTGATGAATAAAATATTAAAATTAACGGAAATATAAATTTAAAAATAAAAAATAGGAAATCCGTGTGTCGGATTTTTTTACATAAAAATATATAAATGTATTTTTTTGGATTCACGGTCCAAGTTTGAATTTTTAAGTTAAATTCTTCAGTGTGTGAACTTCCTCCTCGTTAATATCCTTATTGTACGTTTTTGTATGGGTTTTAACCAAAAAAAGGATGAAAAGCTAAATGTGTATTGTGTGTTGTGACGGGCAATTAGGGTGGACTGAGCTCGATTATCCGAGGCCAACCGCTGGAAATTGTGCACGGCTCGCAAGTGACGCTGCGCCACTCGCACGGGACCCCCTGCTGGTTGCACAGCCACCAGGATTTGTATCCGGTCAAGTACCCCGACAAGAGAGGCTCTTCCCACCAGCAGCAAGTCACCTGCTACCACCACAAGGACGTCAATAACTGGTGGATCGTCAAAAGACCCAACAGGTTATTATCTCATCTTTCCTTTCAGTTTATTAAAACCTTATTTCAGTTTATTCTAATTTATCTGTCTACTTAATGTCTCTAACTTGTATTATTTATATTATTTGATTTACTTTACTTATTATATTATCATTATGTGATATAAGATCTTATTATTTATACTTTTTTCTCATCTTATGTATCAATATTTTATTTTGTGTTTTGGTAGTAATAATATGATAACTGTGTGATTCTAGAACTGATTTGGCCGTCTCTGCTCCCCTGGACAAAATCCAGCACGGCGATATTGTCCAGCTCGTCCACGGCATCAGTGGGAAGAACCTCAACTCTCATAACGTAGCTGCGCCCGTCTCCCCGACCAAACAGGTTATTACACCAATACTTTTTCTGGCTCAGTAGCAATCGAATTATATTTACCCGTATAACAGTCTAACTCTATCTACCTGTTTATCTGTCTATCTGTCTGTCGATCTATCTATCTATTATCTATCTGTCTATCTATCTGTCTGTTCTGTCTGTCTGTCTGTCTGTCTGTCTATCTATCTATCTATCTATCTATCTATTTCTCTATCTCTCTGTCTTTCTGTCTGTCTATCTATCTGTCTGTCTATCTGTCTATCTATCTGTCCATCTATCTATCTATCTGTCTGTCTGTCTATCTATCTATTTATCTATCTATCTGTGTATCTGTCCATGTATCATGTGGTACTGTAAGGCTATTTCATTAATATGTTGGTTGGTTTTGCAGGAAGTAAGCTGTTACGTCGATCACAATGTATCTATGCCCGCTCAGGACCTTTGGAAAGTGGAAATCACCAATAGGGATTCCGTGGGAGACATCTGGCACGCTGTCGAATCGCTGGCAAGTTTTTTGTATATAATGCTAAGTTAATCTTCTGCAGCTTAGTTTATATAAATGATAGTATGGATAGATCGATAGATGAATATATAGATAGCTGGGTAGGTTAATAGATAAATAAACAGATAAATAAGTAGATAGATAGACAGACAGACAGACAGACAGACAGACAGACAGACAAACAGACAGACAGACAGACACACAGACAGACATACAGACAGACATACAGACAGACAGACGCACAGACACACAGGCAGACAGGCAGACAGAAAGATAGATAGATAGATAAGCAGATAGGCACGTAGGTAATTACATATTTCTAAAGATAGCTAGACGGATAGCTAGATAATCAGATATGGCTAGTCAGTCAGGAGATAACAAGATAACTAGGTAACCAGATTAATAGGTAGATAGAGACTAGCGTATAACAAAACAATCAATATAAGTAATGAACATGTTTCCATCTGTAAAACCAATAGGTTCGCCTTGTGCACGTCAATACGAGTGCCGCTCTCGCTTTCACCGGACGCAATCTGCCGGAGTGGGCCCATCACCAGTTCGAAGTTGCAGCCGACCCTCTGGTCAACCAGCAGGATACCATCTTCAACGTGGAAGAGCACCGATACACTAGAAGTATTGTTACGCCATCTATTGATAACATGATTCATATTATAGTTTCATATTCATATTATCCGTCTAGTCTTTGTCAACTAGAATACCTACTTTTGGTCAATCTTTGGTCAAATATGTTCTGTTTAGAGTGTCATGGAGACGATATTAACTCATTTAAGTGATAACATTATATCTTAATGTGTTAACTTAGATGAAGACGAAAAAGACCGTCAACTGGAACTCTACAACAGCGATTTCATCCCGCTGGAACCGACCAAACTGTCGTTCCTGGAGAAGTTCCTGGAACTGCAGATCCGCATGCTGTTCATCTCCAACGAGAACGTTCAGAACCACATGTACACGTCCAGCCCCTGGGAGTGGTTGACGCTGACCCGTGGTATCGCCTACTGGGTTTCACCCGACTCAAACGTAAAAAAAAACACATCAAATGATCTCACTATCATTCGTTTAATGAATTACTCGTAATAGTTAACTATATCAATATAATTAACCAGTTGTTACAGTATTATAGGGTTCAAGACCGTCCATGACAATATAATTATCATGTCCTTTGAATTAATTAATCAAATGTTATTACAATACACTACAAAATACCTAAATGGTGAAATTGATAAGATAGAATTTACAAAATGTAAACTATATTTGAATTTTCTCCTTTAACAGGCTCAAATTCACCTTCTGGGTAACGTGCTCATCTGGTACTCGGCGACAGTTGGTCTGGCCATTTACTGCGCGCTGCTGGTCATCTACCTGCTCCGGAGGAGGAGGCTCTGTTACGACATCTCCCCCGGTTAGTTTTGATTGGATTCCACTGGACATTATGTGGAACTAAATGGAATTTGATGGATTGGTGACGCTTATCATTTTCGGTTTATCAGTTAAAAGGAAGTGGAATTCCATAATAGGTGAAATTGCCCGTGGAACTTGAGTGGAATCGGTCAAATTCCAAGTTGAATATTTTAGTCAATAGCATCGGTTATCATAATTTCCCATGAGACCAGGTTCAGTTAGTGGAACTTGGTGGAATACGGTGGAATTTAGCTGTAGACAAGTTTTCCAAAGGGATGGAATGGAATGCAGTGGATTTCAACAAATCGAGTGGAATTTATGTGGAATAACAGGAAAGACTATGGGAACTAGGGCGATTCCACTAGTTTCCACAGTACCAATGTTTACACGTTGGATAATTGGTGGAATATGGGGAATCTGCATGGAAAACTGGACAATGAGAATTTACACTTGATTTTAATTTAATTGTAATCAACAATTACTTATTTTTTTTTCTAATCATTTGCAGAGGCCTGGGAGCAGTTCAGGACGACCGGCGAGGTGCTCTTGTGCGGCTATTGCTTCCACTTTTTACCGTATTTCTTCGTGGAGCACACGTTGTTCTTGCATCACTATTTACCCGCCCTTGCCTATCAGTTGATGTTGACGGCGGCTCTGGTGGAGCACCTCTACTACCTGGCCAAGTAATTATCCAAACAAGTCGAATGCAGTTGTCAATTAATTTTTAAAAACTGATTAACCATCGTCATTAATTAACTAGTAAACTAGTATGGTTACAATACGGATAGTTTATTATAAACATTATATCTATTACAAATTACTTGTAATACCAGAAGCTTATTGCAATTACAGATAAGTTGGCATTAAAATTAATTTAATATACGTTAAATAAATATTAGAAATTATTACAGAATGTAAATGTCATCTTTTTTACAAAAAATTTACAGGAATGTGATTGGAGTAAAATATCTGGCGCGTTTGCTCAGTTTCGGCGTTCTCCTCTGGACAGCGGCCGTGTTGATCGTTTTCCAGAAGTACCTGCCGCTGTGTTATGGAACGGGACCGATGAACGCCTCGCAGATCCTCGACCTCAAGCTGAAGGACACGTGGGATTTCATCATTCACAAACCTTAATGAGACGGTCTTCCTATTCTAATCTATACTCCATTCCGTCCACGTTAAACCCAAATTTGTTGAATTTTTTTAAATTCAACCTTAATTAAAATGTTATCTACGTTAAGTCTTTAAATGAGATAAGGGAGATTAGCTAAGTGAAAGATCTGTCAAAGAGTGAACTGGGTTCTTTTCTGACCGAAAAGAGACCTGCTGCAATACAAATATCCAATTGTTTATAATTCATTATTATGAATATGATTGCACTAAATAAAGATTAAGTTTAAATGAATAGAAATAGATCCGTGCAACAAAGATATATTTAAATCTATTATATTGGGTAAACAAGGGTCAGTGGTTATATATGATCCGAGCTCATAGAAGCGTTTGGGGCGAATACTAGGCCTGGGTCTAGTGGTGTAGCCAAAGCGGTAAGCGATTTCAAAAGATGGGATTTAGAATTCCTTTGCTATAAGCAAGAAAGGGATAAGGAAGAAGAAGATGGGATATCCCGGTCCTGTAGTCCATCCCCAGTTGTTCAGGTTGGGGCAGTAGGGTCCGAGGCAGACCGTCTTGGTGACGAGCCAGCGGTGGGCCCTCTGACGACCCTGCTGCTGAAGGACCGGTCCCACGGTGTCCAAAACTCGCTTGTGGTATTCGTTTAGCCAGTCCAACTGTTGGTAGTGAAAACATTAGTATAAGGTCAGAGGTTTTAGACCCTGGCTTTTTATTTAACCTGGAGCTATATTGGTTAAGATTAGCTGAGATTACTTGATTTCAACAGATTTTGACACAAATTGAAGTAGTCAGCGGCCAAGTACCTTGAATGTCCTTGTCATTAACTCTTATTTTGAATTTGTATATATGTATATAGATAGATATTTAGATAGATAGATAGATAGATAGATAGAAAGACAGACAGGCAGATAGACAGATAGATAGATGGAAAGGTAGATAGACAGACAGATGGATAGATGGTTGGATGGATAAATAAATGGATAGACAGACATACAGGCAGACAGACAGATAGGTAGATGGATAGATAGATAGATAGACGGATCGATAGGTAAATAAATAATTAGATGGGTAGATAGAGACAGGCAGACAGACAGACAGATAGACAGATCGATGGATAGAAAAATAGATAGACAGAAAGATGGATGGAAAGATAGATAGATGGATGGATGGATGGATGGATGGATGGATAAATGGATAGATAGACATACAGGCAGACAGACAGACAGATAGATAGATGGATAGCTAGCTAGATAGATAGATAGATAGATAGCTTAGATAGACAGTTAGCTAGAATAGATAGATGGATAGGCAGATAGACAGATAGATGGATAGAAAGACAAGTAGATAGATAGATAGATAGATTTTTATTATCTGGACGTCTAGAAACTTAGTCTAATAGAAAAAAAACCTGATATCTTTCGAATTAATTATTATTCAGAGGTAAAATTTGAAGGCTAATACCTGGTCCTTGCTCATGAGAGATGCATCGATAAGTTTAGGTTCAAACGGTACAAGCGTGACGGCATCGAATCCGTAGAAGCGGTTGCTAAACTCGGTCTATTGAACAACATTCAAAAGCCTTCATGATTAGGCTCGGTCACGTTAAAGCATCTGATAACAAGGATAATACAAGGAAGTACCTGTCTTAAAGGAATTAGCTGGAATTTATCTAACGTGGTAACTTTAAGTTATCAATTCGTTTTATCGATGTTTTCAGTGCACCTGCAGTCATGAAACTATCTTAATTACCCATACTAATACGTTTCTTCATGATAGTTAAACTATGCATTGCTTGATGTTTGTTTAGAACGAAGTATCTAATTGGTCCCGAATCAAGTTAGTTAACTTCGAAGTAAGTGCGTAAGTCTATTGTTGAGTAATGACTCATTAACAGAGATTTTACCGAATAGTTCTTAGCCACAACCCGCAGAATGGTTTCCAAACGGATTCCGTAATTGTTCTCTTTGTAGTAACCGGGCTCTGTTATTAATTTAAAGTTTAATTAAATTCAGTGCCATTAGTTAGTAACGGTTCAATATGATATTAACCGTCCGAGAAGAAGTAGTTTTCCTGGAAAAGATGGTCCTCCGGCGAGTATACTCGCACCTGCGTCGGACCTGCAAATTGCCCAAAGTAACCGACTTCAGTTTACATCAACTGACATTGAATGTAATTGCGTTAACGAGTTAAAGAAACTATTTTAGTTCTTACAAGGTTTTGATCATCCGCACTATCTAAGATAACGAATTAAAATGATAACCAGCCACTATTACTTTATCTATACACCTTACTATCTATATACCTTGGACCTGAACCCACTGCCCAAATACTGGGCGGGGAATTTTACATCAGCGTTTTTCTGAACTGAAACTGTTAATCATCCATTTACTTTCATGTACACCCAGATAGTATCCAATGCCGTGTCCCGTTCCGTGCAGGTAGTCCAGCCCCACGTCGTAGAGATACTTCCGGGTGATGATATCGATTCGCGTGTCCGGAGTCGTGCGGGTGAACGTCAGTTTGGCCAAGTCGATGGCTCCCATGAGAACGCGCGTGTAAGCGTCGCGCTGTTCCGCTGTCGGCGTTCCGTAGTGCAGAGTTCGGGTTACGTCAGTGGTGCCATCTAGTGGTGGAATGATGAACTAACTAGCTTGTAACAGCTTATTCATTTCTGTAGTATCGCCTTAGAATCATGCTTAACGCCTGGAAGATTACGGACTATAGCCAACATACATGACACTAGTTTTGCCATCAACGCCATCTAGTGGAAGACTGATGAACTAGTTAGCTCGTAAACGCATCATCTCTATAATGTAGCTTACAGTCATACTCAATGGCTAGAGACTAACCATAATAGCGGATTATGTCCTTGCCGTTTCGTAGTTTAGATGCTATAACTAGTTAGTAGCTAGATTCACCAGTGACGCCCACTAGCGGCGTGTTGGTGAACTAATTAGCTTGTAACTGCATCATTTAGTGGCTAGAAATCAACGATACTACTCTATTAAGTACTAAAGCCCATAAGAGTTTGGATGCCATATCTAGCCAGAAGCTAGATTCGTCAGTGACGCCATGTAACGGCACGTTAACGAACTAGTTAGCAGCTGAGCGCATCGTTCGTTAGATAGCTTAGACGATGATAGTCGATTAAGTAACGGTCAGTGGTTAGTTCAGATGCTACATCCGTTCATACTCGTCAGCGGTGCCAACTATCATTTTGTTTAACATCACACTAATATCATAAAAACTTCAGTACTATCCAATTAACAAGTTTAAAAGGTATCTATTCAAGAACTAAATGAGTCGCGGGCGCCAACTAGTGGCAGGTGTATGAACTTATTAGCTCACCATCGCATCATTTGTTTTGTCGCATGAACTGGCTATAAACCAATGATAATAGTCGATTTGGCATTAGCCAAAGGCTAGCATGCTATTTTACTTTGCATAACATTAGCTAAAACTAGCAAATCGAAGAGGTGAAGATATACCTAGATACTGGCCGCCAGAGTCCAAAAGGAGCAAGTTAGTCGTGTTGATAGGTAGGTTAGTTTCCGGTGTAGGAGAGTAGTGAACGATGGCCCCGTTGGGTCCGAAACCAGCGATGGTTCCGAAACTAGCACCTCGGTTGTCAGCCTGCTGGGCGCGAAATTTGAGTAGTTCAGAAACTACTTTCAGCTCATCCCATGCAACGCCCTTGGGAACCTTTCGGTATAATTACAGTTAAATGTTATAGTTTACGTAGTTAGTTTTCATTAGTATAGTAATTTGTATAGATATCGGATGAGATGGATGAAATACCTCTTCCTCGAGTAGTGAAAGGAAGTCGCAAAGAGCCACAGCGTCTTTAATATGGGCGTTCTTCATTCCAGCGACTTCGACGGGGTTCTTACGGGCTTTCGTGTAGACTATGGGTGAATGGCGAAGTACGCGTTTGCTTTCTGGTACCTTTTCCATTGAAGTAGCAAGATGAAAGTGATAGTCAGTTGTATGAATTATGATTAAAGTTAAAAGTTATTCAGTTAGGGATTGGTACCGTATTGTAGATCCCGTAGCTACTTCCTCCTGAGTAGGCCACTTTGGAAGGTACCAGCACTTTCTGCGAAGAGCTTACCAGCGTAGGTAGGCGATTGATGAACTCAGAATACGATTCGACCCTTTAGTAGAAATATTAATTACTGATAAACCGGTTTAATCCTTTATTAACTTTATCTCCCATATCCTTCCATAACTGTAATGTTTAACATAGAAATAACATGAATTCAATTCTTGCTAATTAAGATAATCATACTGAACGCAAGGTCCGTTATTGCAGTGAGCGCTGTTCAGATGCCGAAGAACTTCGGGCGTGGTTTTAGCGCTATCAATGAACCAATAGGCGTCGGTGGGCGTTACCACTGCAAACGAAGTAACCACTGGCGTAGCAGGGATGTCTGAGCCGCGGATATTAAAAAGCCAAGCTACTTCATCCAACCCGGAAACGATGAGAGAATCGGCGCCTACTTTGGTCAACTCGGCCCGAACTTGGGTCAGTTTATCCTCCCAGCTAACTCCTATATGGCCATTGATATCAATCGATGGTTTAGAAATCCTTCAAACCCTGGCTTGACATTTGCCCTGAGGCTATATCTAGAGGGTCAAAACGAAAACTATACCTGCGAACTCAATGGGATGGACTACTGCAGGATCCATGCTTGCAGGCGGTCTTCCATTCTGTACAGTCCATATAACATCAATCAGATTCGGTGTTACCGGGACGATGCGGATCGGGTTCAGTTCGTCCCGCCACTTAAACCAGGTGTCAACGTCAACGAGTAGTGGATCGGATCCAACTACTTGATTGGATTGAAGGACCTCCTTGAGCCAACCCGTAATGGAAGGAACCTCGCTCTCGTCTTCTTTCATGAGGATCCAGTTACAATCGAGCTGCTGTTCCGCCTGAATGAAGTAACGACCGTCCGTCCAGAGAGCTGCTGAAGTTAGCGTAACGACGGCAGCACCGTAACTGCCGGAGAAACCGCTGATGAAGGCGCGGCGCTCCTCGTGCGGAGATACATATTCGCTCTTTGGGGAGATTACAATTACAGTTTTCATGAACTGGGACTGGAGGAAGGTAGTTTCAAAAGTAAGTGTTGTGGTTTGCAGGGCATAAGTGGCGGTAAGTCATCTTAATGATAGAAGTCTGTTGCTGGACGCTACCGGTAGATGGCGCCTATCTTGGGTAGGGACACTACCATCTAGCGGTAGGTTGTGTAAATATAGTTCGATTGCTCGATCATCGTGGTATGTTTTTGACGATCTGTCTGTACATCGGTCTGTCTATCTATCTATCTATCTGTTTATCTCTCTCTCTCTCGCTCTGTCTATCTATCTATCTATCTATCTATCCTATCTTTGTATCGATCTATCTATCTATTCGATCTTTCTATCGATCGATCTATCTATCTATCTATCGATCAATCTATCTATCTGTCTCTCTATCTGTCTGTCTATCTATCTGTCTGTCTATCCTATCTATGCTATCTATCAAATCTATCTATCTATCTATCTATCTATCTATCTATCTATCTATCTATCAATATATATATCTGTCTGTCTGTCTGTCTGCCTACATATCTGTCTATTTTCCATCTTTCTATCTGTCTATCTATCTGTCTATGTATCTACCTACATATCTATCCATCTGTGTATACTAAATTACACAGCTATATACCTTGACATTAAAAGTACCGAAGTGCAGTACTAACTGGATTATCATATGATTACTAATAACTCAATAAAAAGACGAGAGGTGACATTGGTACTTTAAACTAGATCACTCGGTCCTGATGCTACTTCATTACTATTAAACGAATAGCAGTAATTCCAAACTCGTTATTAACATCCGACCGCAGCAGCGCCACCATGAGGCAGACAGCGGTACCAAGGATCCTTCCAAAACACTAGTATTGCATCATACATGTATACTTTACAACTTAATGAGTAATGCAATAGTAATTATAACTAAATCAATAAAGGTCTCACCAAATGGGCATCCTCACTGGGAACGATGTACGCATCGACGTTATTGTCGATCATCAGTTGGCGCAATTGTAGCAGACGGTCCGTCGTATTGACTCGATTAGGAGGAGCCGGGACTCCAGGTTGGCAGGTGGGACGGTCGCTCAGCGAAGGACTTCTCCAGGAATTCTTCTGCTTCCCTGGGGGATCGTTTACCAGCAGCGGCGACGAGTTGACTAACCCCACGACGAATACCAGATTCCACAATCCTCCTAAAGAGATTAAAGTTAAGTCAATAAATCTTACTTGTGAAATCTGAATTAGGCATCATACGTAATGGATTTCAGACTTAATTAAACGACAAAATTAAGGATTGCAAATAACTATAACCAGAGATGGAAAACGTAATTAAGTATATATATCAACACACTTTGTACAACAAAATGTGCGATAACCTTGGAACCGCAGATTTCATGACGCAAGCCAAAACCCAGCTTTTCGACATACGTTTCACCATTAAGGAAATCTTGCCAACACGATTTCACAATAGTTTTTAACCGACTATAGTCTACATTGCATACTTCAATCAATTTCAACTCCCTATAATGCTAATTAAATCGTCTAATAAATTGATAATCATACTTATTTTTAACGATCTGGTCGAAGCCATCTTTGCATCGGAGAGCGTCCCAAAGTGAACTGAAACAACGTTGCGAGTAGCCCGTTGGTTTTAATGCGCTCTGCACGGTGTTTTATCCGTCGAGACATGATCATAATTTCTCCCAAAGCTTGCTCTTGATTTGCAGTTTAACATTAATTCTCAGACACGTTTTGCTAAATATAAACAGCTCTCATCTCATAAGTGTATAGCGAATTAAGTAAAATTAAAGTAAGATATTTATGAACGAGAAAGAGATGTTCACATATTACGCTGGTTAACTGAGGAATGTATGAATTGTTTTCAACTGAACTTGCATACGTTTCAACATGGCGGCGGTTAAAAAGGTGACGTATTGCGGAGTTGTGCTTTTTATAACGTTTTTATCGAAAAGTATTTAAGTTTATTGCTTTTGGATATCAGAGAAGTCGTGTAAAAGTCCATTGCAGGTTTAGGAACCTTTTATCTTTATTACCTGCAGTCACTGGCGTGCCGTGGGATGAGCGAGTGGGGCGAGTCACCAAGGGCCCACACCGAGTACAGCGCCCAATTTGGCAAGCCGAGGGGCCCAGAGGGCCTCAATGTTGGGCCTTCAGTCCGAAAGAATCATGTGTTTTGCCCAGGGCCCGAAAGTACCAACGCATGCCGCTGCCTGTGCCTGCAATGTAGTTGAATATAGGAATTGAAAAGCTTTCTGTAAATTAAACATAGTGTAGGTGTTTATAAGTATTGCATAATAGCGATTTGCTATTCCTTTAACCTTAAGATTTGTATGCCTGTCTATTTGCCTATCTGTCTATCTGTCTACTTGTCTGTCTGTCTGTCTGTGTGTCTGTCTGTCTATCTAGCTATCTACCTATCTATCTATCTATCTGTCTGTCTGTCGGCCTACCTATCTGTCTACCTATGTATCTATATATCTATCAAATTATCTATCTATCTATCTATCTATCTATCTGTCTGTTTGTCTGCCTACCTATCTCTCTTCCTCTTTATCTGTCTATCTATCTATCTATCTATCTATCTATCTATCTATCTATCTATCTATCTATCTATCTATCTGTCTATCTATCTATCTATCTATCTATCTATCTATCTATCCGTATATCTACCTATTTATGTACCTATCTACATATATATATATATATATATATATATATATATATATGCCTACATCTATCTATCTATTTGTCTGTCTCTACCCGAGGGGGTGGCAACTCAGTTGATCATTCGTACACTTTGGGAAAAAATAAAAAAAATCACATCCAAAAAGTTAAACAAAGTTGAAGAAAAATTAGTGCATTCGACAGATCTCGTTGAGAAATCACCGAAAATCACCAAATAATCATTGGCATCATGTAATTATCCATTTTAATCACGAAATCTAAAAAAAATCAAAAAAAATCTCGTACGCTTCCAGGATGAGTTGCCAACCCCTCGTCTCTACCTTCTCCACCTACTTTGAACACAGAAGCAATGGTTATTTTCCACGGGCGAAGTTTGCCTGTATTTTGGACAAAGCCACATGTCAGCATTGTCGTGTTGCAATTTTAGTTTCAAAATTGCGAATTCCTGTTGTCATAATCTGCATATCTCTATGCTGTTACTACGCGCGCAGTTGTCCAATTTGCAACCGGTTGGATAACCCGTCCGACTACTTTCATGTACTTATCGTTTCGCATACTTTGTTGAAGCTTTATTACCTCTAATGCAACAAATATTTGCATATTCTACTTTTTCATACATTTGTGATAAAAGATCTCTCCAGTAATTTAGTACAGTTAAAACTGGGCCAAGTTTTTTAGTTAAATAACATTCAATTAAACCTAAGCCGAAATGTCCCAGCTATTAGACTTAAGCCGAGTTGCCACAATGTCAGCTTGAACAGTTAAAGGACAATGTAATACTATCTATCTATCTATCTATCTATCTATATTGCCCACTTAACAGATCAGCAACCCGTTGTACGAAGCAAACCTGTTTGTCCACATTGTCAGGGTCATCATGTATAACTTGCCCGTTAGGGTCATCCTAATCAAATTCTGTCAAGTATAAAACTATAATCTAAACTGATTAATTACTATTGTTTTACTTGAATCATTACATATTCGTACAATATATCCACGCTCGTATAAGCACGCATATGTTAATTATCCTAATTTGAATCTGAACACCTGCGTATCTGCAAATTAGGAAAATTGAAGAATCCTTAGCACGGAAATGTCTATTACGTAGCCACGGTTACAGCTAATGCTGAATAATTATCAAGTTTGGGATAATAGCTGTTATGTCATGTTGATACATGCCAGGGTTCAAAGGTTACGAGACCCAAAGAGTAAAACCTTGCATTCAAAATCCTAATTCCATGTGGTTTGGCTTCCGTCAGGTACAGCTTCTCGGATTTCCAATCCGCGGATTTCAATTCAAAAACTGTTTTGACTATCCTATATTATGTTTTAATTAATTTTAATTAGTAAGCTTATTTCATATAAGACAGTGACATATGTTTAATCAATATTATTTTTTAGTACAAATAGTAATTTTTAAAAGTCGATGTAGTACTGTAAGTCACCGCTAGATGGCGTGCTAGTCAAACGTCAAACCACACCGCAATGAAACGTCAAATCAACCACTGCACACATAAACGTTAAATTAAAACGATAGAATTGTCTGTAGGCCGTGTGTCACATTTTATTATAAGAGCTACGATATATCTTAATAGATTAATAAAGTAAAGTAACAGATCTCACATAGCCAAAGCAGCTGTGTTCAGAGATCAGAATTGAAGTATTCAGGGGAAAGATGTCACGATCCAGAGAGGAATTTGAAAATGTAATGACGAACAGGAACAAAATATCTGTCCTTTAAGAGTGTGCTAGATTGAATACAATGATACTGTTATACGATCCTACTCTATTTCGATTCATTGATGTTTGTGCGTTTTTCTAGGAACCGCTGCTTGATGGATCCCGAGACGATCACGACGAGGACGATGATGAAGAATTTGTTCTCAAGTAATGTTTTCTCAGTCACGACTACATTACCGTTTGTTTTAATTGCAATCTTTATTGTAGCCCAAAGTCCAATGGCAAAAACGGTGTTCACTTCCAGAACAACGCACTCCAACAGTGAGTTTGCCGTTGTTGCGTATACGAGGAAGCCTTTAAGCTATGTACTTTTCTGCAGGGTTCGTCTGCAAATCGACGATGCGACCTCGACAATGCGGGAGAATATCCAGAAGATGTTTCACAGGGGAGACACCTTGGACGAGTTAAATACTCGTTCCGAGGGTCTGCGGAGCGCCTCGGACGACTTTTATCGCACCTCCAACAGGCTGCGAAAGCAGATGTGGTGGCAGCAGCTGCGGACCAAGATCGTTATCGGGTCGTTCTGCACGCTGATTGTTTTAACTCTCATAAGTAATTACTTTTCTGTATTTTTTACGAAATGGAGCTTTTAATCTTGCTGTGTTTTTTACAGTATGGCTGGCTGTGAAGCATAGTTAACCCTTCCCAGGTTCCCGAGTCATTGGACGGGTTGCGTGTCGTCCCGTTTCGTGATTGCCGCGTTCCTTCTTCAACTCGTTTACTTGCGTTTACGAGTTGTATTGATGATGTAAGTTAATTAAGTATTAGTGCAGTTAATTTTCGCGCGCAACGTTTATCAACTTAAATTATTCCCAAGACCCAGGGTTACAGTTTGAATGTGCAAATTACATTTAGCTATGAACTGAAAATTCAATTCTTAATCAATTCAACGGAGCCGATGGTGTTAACACGTGATAATCAGGCTCATAAGATGCTGGAATATTGTACGGTTACTGTTTTCACATATATTCCTTAAAACAGTGCATAAATTAAAGAAGTATTTTAACTATTTAATTTATTAAATTAATTTAATAATTTTAATTATAATTCATAATTAATTATTATTATTTTTAAGAAGAAGAATTGTTTCTATAACCACACCAGTATTGTTTCTATTGTAGTAAATGACTATGTACTGACAGTTGTTAGTGAAACATGTATCTTTCTGTATATCTATCTATCTATCTACCTAATCTATCTTATCTATCTATCTACCATCTAATACTACAAGTGAAATCTAGTGCAACAATGAATACCACTCAATAAGAAATCGATACGATGGGCTCATACAACTTGTGGTTAACCTTGCCATTGTATTGCAAACAGAAGTTACAAACTATAGATTACAAACGCGTTAACAGGGTTACGGCACCGAATGAATGTTGAATTGATTCTAAAGGGCATTCGAGTGTTAATTTAAGAAGATACAGAAAAACAACAAGTAGTCGTAGTCGTCACTGCCACCGTAAGAGCCGCGGTTATAGCCGTAGTTCTTTTTACCGCCGTAGTTCCAGTTCTGGTAACCGTTGCGGTAGCGGTAGTAGTTCCTATGCTCAGCAGGTTTTGATCATAGTATATTTGGGCAGAGACGTAGCAGGCCATCAGGACCATAACCAGGAATGCGAGTGCCTGTATGAGATGTTGACAGTTTTATAGTTACAAGGCAATTAAAACTTAATTATACTTATAATGCTACTTGGATAAGTGAAACGTATAGATGTCGAACTAGAAGTTTAACTTTTACATTTCAAGAAGAACTTGTTGAAAGAGCCATCATAAGATGGTTAAAGATACAATAACGTAAAAGTATACTTGATGCTATTTAGATAAGGTAATCGTATAGATGTTGAACTTGGGGGTTTAATGCTATACATGTATCAAAGTACTTTACTATAATCAAAACGAATGATTTAAGACTCTTACCAGACCCTTGTACATTGCGTCCGTTCGTCTTGGAGGTTTTGCAGGTGAAAAGTACTTGCAAGGAGAGCTGGTGCGCTTCTGCTGGTTAATCCGTTATTTTTTTATGTTATTTAACATTCATTGAATGAATGTTATGTTATGTATACGCACAGTACAATTAACTAATCCTGTATTAAAAGACCCCGAGTTTACTGACGTTTCAATACAGCTATCAAAGAGTTAAATTAGTTTGAAACTATGTAACCGAAAAGGTCATAGCGTACCTATATTAACTTCTAGGTTTACTTGTACTGTAACTGACTAGATGCTTGAGATGAAACAGCTAATTTAGTACTGAATACAATTATAAATTTAGTGAACTTGGGTTGTTTCAGGTTGAAAACATGACCTTTTGCATTTGACTGTCCAGTCAAAATGAAGTATTAATGTCGAAGAATAACCAGCCTTTTCATCATCTTCATCATCTTTTCATGTATCTGTCTATCTATCTCTCTATCTACAACTATTGATCGAACTATTTCGTAGATCAGACTCTTAGTCAAGGACTGCGTCTATCGGCTTAGTATTCCTAGACGTTTTTCGAAATACTAGTCCAATTACGATCAACCCACTTCCCAACTAGAGACTATAGGCGTTATCTTTTCACGGGCAAAAGTTTCCCGGCTCGTCAAATTGACGAGCAACGCGTGATCTTTTCGAATTGTCGAGCAACGTTGTCGAGCAACTTCGTTATCTTTTCACCAAACGAAAAATTGACGGCAAATGTTGACGGACAACAAGCCAAAAAGCTGGGACATGCAATCCCCTTGGTCTCGTAAAAATTCTCGTCCCGTAACTCTAGCAGACAACGATAAAGTGTAAACAGAAGTGTCCAAACACGAATTATTCATTCAATATTAAGATTATAATATATAATAAAAAATAATAATTATATAATGCTTGTATAATATATAATATACACTAATAGTAATACAAAATTATACATATATAATAAAAAATAAAATAAATAATAATTTAATAAGACAATTCATCAAAAAAATCATATCAAGTTATTCTTAAAGTAAATGAATTATATCGGAGAGATTCATGCTTAAAAACATGTATTTTCCGGGAAAATAATAGAGTTAGCTGCATCCTTATACGATATTACGTTATACTGAACGGAGCTCTTTTCAGCAGTTTGAAGATACTGGTTTCTCCAGCGCAACTTGAACGCCCTTAGGGCAGACAAGTTGAAGGAACCCGTGATCTTTTCCACCATTGCAGGGCACTACTTCGCAAGCCCTCAGGTGATGATAGTTGTCGGCCAACTCCTGTTCTTTTCAGTTTTGGCCGACAATATTTGTCGGCACAGAGAATTTTTGCCCGTGAAAAGATAACGCCTTATAACCCCCGACGCTCCCGTCGTTTTCCCTTTTTTACGCTCTGTCTTGTTATCGTGGTCACTAGTGAACTGTGGTATTTGTTTTCTTTTCTCTTTATTGAACTTATTGTGCCCCTCACCCTCGGTTGTGGCAGCCATGGGCTTTCGCCCTCATGCTGTAAGGTAATTTAAAAAAGACTTAAAGCTCAAAACGTAACACCGTTGCCCAGTTTAGTTTGTTTATATGTAACTCTGGTATCGATGTGTTGATTGTACAGTAAATTTTCCAGTGGTTTTAACCAGCTTTAGATATCCTTGGAGTTCAACGATCTCCAATGTCCATTCAAACACCTTCAAGTGAAATTCGCTGTAGCTACAGTGTTCCCGCATATTGACTTCCGTTCTTGTTACTACAAGAAAATGTAATTAATATAATTAATAATTAACTCATATTGATTGAGAACGTGCAAGCGTAAGGCCCACGCATCTTAAATCCTTGAACGTGGCTATCTAATTCTATATCTAATGATAACTGATTTAAACTTTTACCGTTTATTGTAAGAACTTTACAAAATGATACAGAGGAAAGCCAGTATTTCACATACACTGCTACTCAGAAGTCCAGAATACCATAAGGAGAGTTAGCCTCAGTAGCTACCATAGCCATTGTGGTAACCTCCATAGCTACCCTGGTGTCCGCCGTATCCGTGGCTTCCATAGCCATGACCGCCGTATCCGCTGTTATAACCGTAACCTCCATGATAGCCACCTTGGTGTCCGCCGTATCCGTGGCTTCCATACCCGTAGCCGCCGCCGTAGCCTCCATTATGCCCGCCGTGGTAGCCGCCATAGCTGCCATGGTCTCCGCTACCGTAGGCCCCGTGGTACCTCTGCTCAGCGCCTGCCTGGTCAGCGGTTTCAGCTCGGGCAGCAACGTGGTAGGCCATCAGGACCAACGCCAGGAAAACCAGCGCCTGTGTTACATCTTGTGTTACTTACAAAGACTGACTAGAATTTAGGATACTATACTTTACTCTATACTATACTTAACTATACTATACTTGACCGTACAGTTGTATGCGTATAGGTAAATCTAGGTGGGAAGAATAGCTTTTGCTGGAGAAAAGTTGATTGCTTACTGCTCCTACATTTTCAAAGATATAGTAACCCAAAAAATACTGTGTGTAGAGCTAGTTGTACTTAATGCACTCCTGAAGTTTCGTTTAAATCGGCTTGATAGTTTCGCCAGAATAAAATCCGAAACATAGCGAATGACTACGATTCTATCCGCTGTTCTTTTAGAACTGCACACTGGTGATACTACTGATAGGAAATCTGCATACGCACTGAATAGGCTGAACTATCTTGGAAAAGAAGTCTAATTACCAAAGTCTTGTACATCTTGGGAGTGTCAAGTAGTTCTCGTATATGGAGATACTTCAAAGACGGCTGATGTCGTTCTGATGCCATTTGCGATCTCTTCTGCAGCTCTTATATAGCCGACCTCGTGAAACGCTCGACTTTCATTCATGCACGCGTTATTTGTTCTCCTTGGAAAGTGTTTGAAACGGTTTGTCCAGCACGAGTCGCATGATGTTATTACGTAATGTAGTAACATCCAAAGTGTAATAATACAACATAAGCTTGATATAGTAGTATATGTATATTTTGGAGAATCATTCATTCATTCATTCATTCATTCATTCATTCATTGATTTGTCAGGTCATTGATTTCTTGTTGATTTTTTACGTCAAATACTACAATGCCGAGTCATTCTCACTATGTTCCAGCATCTGTTTTCTCCAGGATGTGTTAGAGACATGTTTCTAATCTATTGTATAAGATGAGAAAACAATGACGTTAGATAGCTACATGTACTGTGAATTACTAAGTGATATCGTCTTTGTTGAAAACGAGTATTGCCAGTTGTATTACAAGCTCTCTCTTTTACATTTCCGTTTAATCAGCGCACTTGTCACGACAGCAGCTGTGCTGATAATCCAGTTTAGATTAATGGCCTCAGTGAAGTTTTCACCATTCTATTTCATGTTCTGACAGTTTTCACTCCTACATTTCTAGTTACTGAAAGTCTATTCTGAGCTAATATAACTAATATAGCTAATGGATAAATTTGTAGTTCTCAAACAACCCAGTGCATAATTCAGCATGCCCTGTCCCTACTGAATCGCATGCTGCTACATGCTGAACATGCTTCTTGCAGCTGAATGCAAGAAAGTGATGAAGAACGACCAAGTCCGACCTTACTGCTACGCATGCTTAATCGTAGTGGATCTGATTTCAGCATGCTGAAAATATACTGGATGTGGGCCAGTTTCACAAGCAGAAGCCTCTGCTGAAAGTTATACTGAAACCGCAAGAGTAAGAACGGGTAGCGGATATCTGAATTTGCTATCTCAATCATTTGGTCTTGAACTCAGTTTAGTTGAACGTTGACTTGACGTAAAGGTGGACAGTGTGGTTCATTCGCCACTGCTGCCGAGTTCGTTTTAAGATAGAAATGTTTGCTCAACACGCCACTTTGACCTATATCGCAACTGCTGACTTTAAGGTTGACATTGTATGCTTCAGGAGACTCGTGAAGAAGACTCGGGAGAAGAATACTGTCAGTTCGTACAAGACTGGATTAGTTATAACGTGTATTGTGTAACGCTTCGTGTGAGTTCCGTGCATACTCACTTTCTTTGAAGAATGCATGTCCGCTGTGTTGATAGTACTTCACCTGGAACTCGTATGTGGTAACACGGTCAGCTTCAGCAAGTTGACAATGCGTTTTCTCGTAATAGCTAATCTTTTTACTACTGAAGTTATAGGTTACAGCCGCGTATAAAGTGAACTACCTCGAATTTATGAACGTTACATCTATCTATCTATCTATTATATCTTATACATCTTATATATAATATCTATCTATCTATCTATCTATCTATCTTACTATCTATCCATCTATCTGTCTGTCTATCTGTCTGTCTATCTATCAATCTATCTATCTATCTATATCTATCTATCTAGTTATTGTTAATGTTATGTAATACAGCCATGTTGGGGTTGTAGCTGTAGACTGAAGTATTACTGAGTTACGCTTTGCCAGTACAAATACCAAACGTGTGATGATAGCGTTATGATCACCAAAGCGTCATTTCCTAACATGCCACGCTAATAGTGTTATAAGAAAACATAAAGGTTAAAAGTTGCGAAGTCGTACTCGACGAAGCCAAATTTGTATACGTATTAGTATCGTATGTGTATTTGTATTACAAGTTTGCTATGCCGCCTAATATGGGCTAACTCAAGTAACCTGGGCTTATGTTTTAGACTGAATACGCGTGCAATAGTCAACATCAGATACAGGGTGTACAACTACTGTTTATTGAAAGACGGCACAGTGTTTAGCGACATGCAAATGGGTTTCAACAGGGGGTCCTGTAGTATCATCGCGTTAGTTCGAAAATCCAAAGACAAATTCAGAATTAGTAGTGACCATAACCGTGATAGCTACCGTAACCTCCATAGCTACCGCGGTGTCCACCGTAGCCGTAGCTTCCATAGCCTCCGTAACCACCGCGGTGTCCGCCGTAGCCTCCATGGCTTCCGTAGCCGCCGTAGCCACGATGTCCGCCACTGTAGCCTCCATAGTACCTCTGCTCAGCACCTTCTTGGTCATCAGCTTCAACTTGGCCAGTGACATTTATTTATTTATTTATTTAATTCAAATTACAGGGCAATCAGGCTGTGCCCATGGCCCTGCTTTTGATTTGTTTACCAGTGCGACGGGTTATAATATTGAAAGACATCACTTCGGGAAAAGGGAAAATAACTCAATCTTTGTTTTGTTTTAGTGATTTTAAAACCAAGTCCGATAGTTCTAAAAAGCCACGTTCTTTAGTTAAAATGTTCTTGTAGTTGTATTGTAAGCCGGCGGCACTTAGTGCACGCCTCAATTTGGCTCTTTCTTTGTTCAGCAAGATACAGTGAAATAAAATGTGTGCAGTGGAGTGATACGAACACCCACATCTGCACAACTTGTCAAAATTGGCTTTATATTTGGCTAAGTAGGCTCGGGTGGGAGTACGGTTTGATCGAAGATCTAAAACGGAGCTAGTAACCCTTTTGGGAAGATTTAAGAATATGATGGGTTTCTTGGTTGGATGAACTCCCAACTCCCTGAGATGAAGACCCTCTTTCGCCACCCGCCACTCTTGTTGCCACGTAAAGAATAAAACCTCTTTAATTTTTTGGCGGATAAAACTGGTTGGTAGTCCCAGATCTAAAATAAGGTCGGCTGGGTCTCTTTGAAATGCGGCCTTGTTGGCTAACCTATCGGCCAATTCGTTGCCTGCAACCCCTGCGTGGCCCGGACACCAAACAAGGGAGATGTTGGCAGTTCGAGATGCTTTTAAAAGAAGCTTTCTGCACTGGGCCGTGTACGGGTCCAGGCGGGAAAGGCAGGGGATCCTCAGTGCTTCTAGGGCTGACTTGGCATCCGAGAAGATTGTCGCCTCTCTCAGCTGATGTTCCGCTATGGACGCGAAGGCCATTGAGAGGGCGGCAATCTCCGCAAAGTAGCTCGGTAAAGGACAGGTGAAACTACCCTTGCCGCTTATGCAATGACCAGCCAGGTCTGCCCAGAAGGCAAAGCCAGATTTTTGTCCGTCGCTGGATCCGTCCGTGTAAAAACTGTATTTGGAGCACCCCTCTAAAATTGACACCTGCGGGAGAGCCAGCGACTTTGAAGGTGCGACATAAAAGATTACTCCAGCCGGTGGCCATTCTCGAACTGCTACATCCCCCGATGTCGTCGAACGCCGTATCGATTCAAACATTGCTCTCTTGTTTGCTGTAAGAACCATCTTTTCCATCGAAGAATAAAATTTCCTGGAGCTATTAGAATCATGGGCAGTCCTAACGTTGCACGGGTTAAAAAACTGTCTAAGAGGAGATGAAGTATCGGCGAAAATAGACGTTAGTTTATTTAAGAGAGTTTGACAGTGACATGGCAGGCCATCAGCACGATTGCAAGGAACACGAGTGCCTAAACATATACCATGACTTAGCAGGATTCAAACGGAGACACTGCTGAAGCGGCTAACCTACTGAGTACTGTACTGACTGCTAACTGACGTTGAGTAAAAGTACCAAGAGTGCTATTTCATTCAGTCGATAACTGATGAACTTTGCACTGATGAATAACGTATTAGAGTCTTACCAAAGACTTGTACATCTTGAAGAGTTAGGGTTGTTTGCAGGAGGCTACACCAGCAAGAGAGCTGTCGTTTTGATGCCGTCTAACAGCTCTCGCACAAGCTTTTATAGTCACCAGCTTGTCCTCAACTTTCCATGTCTTGCCTTGTCGTTTTGAAAGTGAGCCGAGTGGTATGTCCTTCGAAAGTTTCCAGATAGTTATGCAAGAGTAGACTTTACTACACGATGCCGGTATCTGCTGTCTTTATAATGAACTATAGTACTGAAATATGCCTACATTAGCCCTAGAGATAAGTTGATATTGGTGAAAGTAGAGTTCTCTGCATCTGTATGTATAATTTCTTTCTAATTTAGGTTTTCGTTTATGCGTTTTAACTTCGGTTAGGTTTTTGTATTACCCAGAGCTTCGTGATCGACAACTCCTTCATACGTACCACTAAATGCTGCGTAAACTGTGCTCTCGGCTTTTCGCCAAGTTGCAAAAATGGATGGTTTTAGCGACTCGCAGTATGGTAGCGTTTCTGTGTACTTAAAGAAAGTCAATGGTTCCATGCAAGTGCTAATTTAGCGTTAGCCTTTTGTATTTTTACTCTTTTCGCCGAACCATCGTCAGGTTCCCGATCGCAAACTGCTCCGGCTCAACGTGCTTCGCATCGTACCGTCGCTTTTGCTTCTATCTCGAGGCCTTCTCGCCTTCAACCGCTCCAAGGAACCCACTATAAGACTCTGATGATTCGTCTGGTCACGGTAGCATCAGGAGACGGCAGTAAACTAATTGGAATGGGCTGAAGACTGTGGTTTCTTGACTGCTGTGTTTCTGGCAAACGTCGCTTGTTCCAGTTCCACAAAAGCGATCGTAACTTCTGCGAGCGTACTGTTGATCCTCTGGCATAGCCCATTGGTCTGCGTCGGCAGAAGACAGCGAGTGGCCAATGTTAAGCTGCTTCAGGGATTCATCCAACAACTGGGTAGTGAAGGCCCTACCCCATTCGCTAATGAGAGTGTGGTCCTGCTTTTGATATTAATGTTTCTTGCAGTGTCGTCTCCAATTTTACTGTAATTACACTGTCAGCTTGACGACGATTCTTACAAGCTCTGCAATTCTTGTCGTATGAGTTTACGGATAGTCAGTGTACGAATGACGGATACAGATGCTATACATTTAACCGCGATTAAATTGGAATTGTAATAACAACACCAGCACCAAGGTTATCTATGATTTCATAAAAAATAGAAGTACACGAGGAAACTCCATGCTTTAACGTGCAATAACGACTACTACTCTTTCGATATATTTTGTGCGCGTTTTGTTATTAATTTAATAGAACATTTGAGTAACCTAACTTACTTTATCAACATTATTGTCGTTCACGCAGATATCAATTACTCAGTTTGATTCAGTAATCAGCATATAACTTTCTAGGTCATCTAGCTCTCTCTCTCTCTCTCTCTCTCTCTCTCTCTCTCTCTCTCTCTATCTATCTATCTATCTATCTATCTAACGATCTATCTATCTATCTATCTATCTAACGATCTATCTATCTATCTATCTATGTATCTATCTATCTATCTATGTATCTATGTAAAATTGTTTCTACTCTGGGTGGTTCTGTCTGCCAAGGGGGTACATCGATAGGTAGGTTGATAGATAGGTAGACATACAAATAGATGGACATATGACACACAGATAGAAATATAGATAGATAGATAGATAGATAAACAGATAGATAGATAGATAGATAGGTATAAAGGTAGATAGACAGACAGATAGCATAAATTATACAATCACATTCAAAAGTATGCTACAGTTCAGTAAACAAAGGATTATTATAACCGATTTCACAGGACAATTGTTGTATTTAAAGTCCACCGAAGGACGCACGACTCGATTTACCTTCAAATTTACGCAACAAGGTGTGACACGGGTGAAATATGAGCGGCTCGGGCGACTATAAAATGCCGAGCAAGAGAGACCCAGACCATCAGTACAACGTCAGCTCTAGCGCAAGTCTCCACCTACAACTGAACATTACAAGATGTACAAGGCTTTGGTAAGACTTTCAACGATCTCAATATATTAAGTTATCTTTCTAGCTTTCCCTAAGCTAATCAACGCTGAACTAATTAATTTAATATAATCAGCACGAATACAGCACGAAGACTTATAAAATGACTCTCTCTTAGTTTTACGGGAAATGTTATCAAGATCAAGAATTAAAAGGAATGATTTTGGGTTCTCCATCAGGCACTCGTATTCCTGGCTATGGTCCTGATGGCCTGCTACGTCACTGCCCAGGCTGAAGTCGACGACCAGGAAGGCGCTGAGCAGAGATACGGTGGTTACGGTGGTGGGTACCGCGGCTACGGCGGCTCCGGTAGCTACGGCGGATACCGCGGTGGATACGGAGGCTATGGTGGACACCGCGGCGGCTATGGAGGTTATGGTGGATACCACCGCGGTTAGGATCGCAAATACTGACTCGAACCCAAGGCTATGCTAAAAGTCGCTCTCCGGAAACCACTCGCAATTCGTTTCGTATCTTGACTATACCCCGTGTCCCGAAATCGAACCGTCGTTTGATGTCAATAAACAGCAGTTTTACACGAAAGATACTACCGTTCTGCTTCCTTTGTATTAGTAAATAGATATTGATTTCCTATGGGAATTGAAGAAGGAATTAAGATGGCAAACGTCAGTTAAAGCAGAGCCGTTCCGATTAAAACATTGATATGAACTGGAACATCCTAACGTTCCATTTATCGTTTCCATTTATAATTTGATTCTAACGAGCCCCGTTTGACTAATCTAATCTACCGCCACCGAATGAAACGAGGAGAGAGAAACAAGTAACAGTAATAATATATTTTGAAATTATGCAGTGAACTATTTTAATTGGGCTTGTTTAAGCATTGCTACATATTCTGCAGACAAGTTATACAAAGATGTTGTTGTTTTTACGTGGACTGTGAAAAAACACTTTTTGATTGAAATGGAGAGAGTATTTTGTTGAGGTAAAGGGCTTGCAGAAGAGTTCTTCTTGTTTCTGCCGTCACTGGGCATAGAATGTGCGTGCTGCTGCCGGTTACATTGCATACTGGACATAATGGCGAAGAGCGTTTCGAAATTTTAAATAAGTGTTGTGAAGACGGGAAACAGTTATTTCTTATTTGAAATGGAAACTTGTAATACTTAGCCTTCGTAATCATCTTGATCAAAGATTTCTTGATTGAAGGTTGAAGGCCTCAAAGATGATAACTTCCAGTATTTGATTCCGTCCACTGTGTCTGCCATTCTTGTTCTAAATGGTTGTTAACTTGTTGTAGCTGATAACTTTGGAGATGGTGGGCCGATGGTTTGTTTAGTGGTGCTTCTTTCTGAGTGGCTTGTTTGGCGATGTGGACGGCTATTTCGTTCCCTGTGTGAGCTGGTGTTCATATTAGTGTTATCTTTATTTTCTGAGAGAGTAGTTTTATTTTCCTCCAGCACCGATCTATAAACCATCTGCTGCAGAGAACATTTATGGACGATTTAGAATCTGTTTCTATTAATAGTTCATGCAATCGGAGTCTTTTAGCTTGCTGAATTGCCATCGTATTTTTCGTATTATATCGATATTTTCTAACAAAGAATTACTCGCAATCAGTGTTGCCAAGCAGTTGTTCTAATATCTGGAGTACATCGAAGGACACACGACTCGGTTCACCTTCAAGACAACGCAACAAGGTGTGACAGGGGGAAATTTCGAGCGGTTCCGGCCACTATATAAACCCCAACAAGAGAACATAGACCAACAGAACAACATCAACTTTCAACACTGCAAGATGTACAAGGCTCTGGTAACACAACTATTAGAATATCACCTATGTTTGTTACTAATATCATTAGCACTCTCAACTTAGTGACACCTAATTACTATAAATCACAGTTTAATAACGTTCCTAGTACATTCGAGCAGTTTGATATCGTAATATATTGATGTTTCCAATTGCATTGTATCTATGGTAATCGTATTATTGTTGTGCTTCTGTTATTACTATATTCTATTATTATTTACTTCGTTATTTATAGTTCAAAACACAATTTATTATTACTATAATTGTGTTATTATTTAACTGTCTCAATTACGTAAATACGTATTAGTTTCATTTATACACCATATCAATCTTCATAAATGTTATGTATATATATAACTATTTCGATTACTCTCAAAGCATATCGTTAAGGTGTGATCTTTTCACAGGTATTCGTATTCCTCGCTATGGTCCTGATGGCCTGCTACGTCACTGCCCAGGCTGAAGTCGACGACCAGCAAGGCGCTGAGCAGAGATACTACGGAGGTTACGGTGGTGGCTACCGCGGCTACGGCGGCTACGGTAGCTACGGCGGACACCGCGGTGGATACGGAGGCTACGGAGGCTATGGTGGACACCGCGGCTATGGAAGCTATGGTGGATACCTCCGCGGTTAGGGTCGCCAATAGGTTTCAGCTTACATCCCGACTCGGACCCATGGCTATGCTACAAGTCAATCGACAAAACCCATTCGCAGTTCGTTTCGTACTTTACAACAATTCAGTGTACCGTCATTTCGATAACCAAATAAACGGCAGTTTTACACAATATTTGGTTTCAGTTTATACTCGGGGCCAGATTGGCCTTGGCGGTAGAGGGCATACCTTCCCGGGTTCGATCCCCGCGCTAGAGGTGGAGCAATCAAGGGGATCAACTCGGAGTCAAGTTTGAGTAAAAAGCAAGGAATAAATACCCACGGTCATTACATTACTCAATGATATTAACCCAGCGATCTTTATTTGAAGTAGACCGCACCAATCTGGGCGTGTTATGAACGGTTTGATATTATCAGCCGCGTGTAAAAAGAAGCGTAGGAAATGAAGGCGTCATTTTCGAGCCTATAATAGTACTGCAAACACGGCTGAGGTATGATTAGCTAAGAAACGTCATCGGTTTGTTGGTTAAACTAATACTAGGTCAAATTTTCTACTACTAAATACTACAGAGAACCACAGTGATGAATCCTTACCCTCCTTTTTTATGTTATGCTATTCATTAGCGATGGTTATTCAAGGTCTCGCGTCTACTATTAATCTAGCTGCAATGAATGAATACACAGTAACATATTGCTTCTAATAAGGAAAACCATGGCTAATTTAGAATACCTGTAACATTAATACAGCTGAGATCACTTGATTCGTCCGGAAACTGTGCTGATACATGTATCGCTATGTCACTTTTCAACATATGCAATTGCGATTCAATCATTACGTAACTCTCTCAACGTGGGTTGCACAATCAACTTACTATGAATACAATGAATCATTTGTAATAGTATGTTAAGACAGATAGATAGAAATATAGATAAATAGATAGACGCATTGTTGAGTATAATGTTATAATCAATGTTGCCAAGCGTTCTAATAATGTCTGAAGTACATGGAAGGACAACTCGACTCGATTCACCTTCAAGACAAACGCAACAGAGTGAGACACGGGGAATTTCGAGCGTTTCCAGCTCGACTATATAAACCCCCAGCAAGAAAACCCACAATACCAGTTCTCATTGGCAAGTCTCTACCTGCAACTCAACACAACAAGATGCACAAGGCTCTGGTCTCTATAACATCCAATTTCTTATGTTAATCAAATAATATTTGTAATTTAGCATTCTTAATTTAAGTTTAATATCTAATCAGTCGCTATTCAAAATCAGACCAAAAACTATTCAAGTCTTATGTAGTAGTTGAAGAATTACACTTACTTTTAAAATACAATTTACGTTTAGAACGATTAGACAGTTAGGAAGAAAACTTAAAGGGAAATTGTCGAACAATATTCAAATTCATTCGATGATTTAAACTTGACTATATGGGTTCTTCACAGGTATTCGTATTCCTGGCTATGGTCCTGATGGCCTGCTACGTCGCTGCCCAAGCTGAACTTGACGACCAGGAAGGCGCTGAGCAGAGGTACTACAATAGTTACAGCGGCGGATACCGCGGCCATGGCGGCTACGGTAGCTACGGCGGATACCGCGGTGGATACGGAGGCTACGGTGGACACCGCGGCGGCTATGGAGGTTATGGTGGATACCACCGCGGTTAGGATCGCAAATAAATGTCTTTCAATTCTGACTCAGACCCAACGCTATGCTAAAAATCGCTCTCCGAAAACCTAAGTCGCAGTTCGTTTCGTACTTTTACTTTACCCCGTGTCCCCGAAATCGAACCGTCATTTGATATCAATAAACAGCAGTTTTATACACAAGATCTCGTACTCCTTTACTGTAGTTGTATACCAGCTAACAGTGTCTTCACAAAGATAAGTAAAATGGAGAAAGCGACCCTCTCTTGGTATGTACTGCTCGAGAAACTGAACACTGTCTTAGGATGATAATCACACAACGATAAATAAACGTTTCTAAAATAACAATTTAATACTGCGTATTAAGCGTTTACTGCAAATGCGTTGAACTGTGTCGCCAGTAATCAATGTTCGCAAGATTTAGCAACGATTGCCATGACGCAATTCGTAAAGTCCAGTAATGATTGCTAATCCTGATAGTGAAATGTTTGTTATAACTTCGTAGCTTTAAACTCTGATCGTTCTCTAGAGTTAAAAACTAGATAATGTTGATGAGTAACACCTATACTTATTTCGCGAGTTCGCATTAATTTTTCTGGGAGGTTCGCAACGTAGAATTTTAACTTTTTTTTACGCAGTCATATTATTCACTATATATTAAGGTATTAATCACATGATCCAAAGCAGACTGCACACATAACAATTGATAACAGTAGTAATTTAGTCAACTTAATCGTTGGTTGGTCAGTTCAGTTCATCACTTCGTTCAACCAAAACCTATCCATAGCCCAAGTCTGTCAAATAGCAAAAACCTTTCGTTTATTGATTAGACATGGCGATACAAAGTTGAGGACGGTTAGTCAAAAGGTAGAGAGAGCCAGATTGCAAACGGTAGTCCCAAATCAAGAACTGAAGTTTATCAAACCTCTTTAGCGACCCCTAACCACGGTGGTAGCCACCATAACTTCCATAGACGCGGTGTCCGCCATAGCCTCCGTAGCCCCCGTATCCACCGCGGTGTCCGCCGTATCCGCCGCGGTAACTACCGTAGCCTCCGTACCTCTGCTCAGCGCCTTCCTGGTCGTCAACGTCAACTTGGGCAGTGACGTAACAGGCCATCAGGACCATTGCGAGGAATACTAGTGCCTATAGAAAGAGCGACATTCCTTCATAATCTTACCAGTTGATTGCATCCAGTTAATACCATAGGTTAAACTATCCTATAGAAAAAGGTACATGACTTTCAATGATGGTTGGATGATGACTGGATTGCACATGTTCTGCTGCAAATGTATTGTCGAGTATTATCTGGCTAATTAACTACATCGCTGTTGCCAATAACAATAAGTTGTAATGCTATTTTCAACTTATCTGGTTGGAGTGATTAGGATCTTACCAGTGCCTTGTACATCTTGGAAGTAGTTGAGTTGCGGGTAGAGACTTGCACGAGAGCTGCTGCTCGACTGATAGTGTTTCAGCTCTCTTGCTGGGCTTTATATAGTCACAGGGACCTTGAGATTTCCCTCTGTCACAGTCGTGCTGCTGAGTGCCGAAGGTAAAAGGAGTCGTGTGTCCTTCGATACACTCCATTTCATTATGAAAGACTGAAGTACTTAGCAGCTAATAGCTATCGTTCCGGTTGCTAATTGCCAAACTCTAATGCAACAGGCCTATCATGTCTGTCTGTTGTCTCTTCGCCGTTTTCTGTAAATTGCTATTGGGAGTTGTATTCCCATTTTTCGTTAATCTCAGACTTCCATAGGTAGATGATTGGATAGGTAGATAGAGAGATATATTGATATATAGACGGACAGATAGTTGGATAGCGCAGATTGATAGATACATAGTAGAATCGAGGTTCGTGTGTAGTCTCAACGTTCAAATCTGACACTTAGAAACACTATACACTGTACAACAAAAGGTCCTGTTCCCGGATTAAGTTAAAGTAACCTTCCGCACAAGGATAGTCTCTGCCTGCAATGAAATAAGATAAGATTCTATTACTTTCAGCTCACTCATCATGGTTTAAATTTAATTAATGAACGAAGAAGATATCATAAACGCTAATTGTACTGTAATATGATGTAATTGTAAATATAAATGTAAACATCATTTCGAGGTTTCAGTCTGTTTTAACCATTCTCAGGCACTCATATTCCTCGCTGTAATCCTGATGGCCTGCTATGTCACTCCCCAAACTGAAGCTGACGACCAGGACTGGGCCGTTACCGTAGTTACCATAGGGGATATGTAGGCGTAGGTGGATCCCAACGGGTACGGATTTTATCGCAAAGCTCCGTGGTTAATTGGTCTTGCTATAAATGAATCATAAGAAATAGTAATTTTTAAATCTTAATAAGAAAAATCTCAACCAACAACGTTGATCATTTATGGCATTTACCTCTGGTATCATTTAAGATATCCTAGATAAAATCATGATGTAACCACGTTTGGATGACGGTTGGATGATTGGATGCACATGGAATGATGGTTTTACCATAGGTGAACCTATTTATTAATTGATTAGATGATGTTTTTGATGTTCCTGATGGTGTTTGAGTTTTCCCGAAGGTCTAGTGGAGCTGTGGAGGAACCCATAATTTACTGTTAATCCCTTAAAAATCCAAACCGAATATCTAACTGTAGATTATTCAGTTGAATGTAAAGTTCGAAAACGTACTTCATGTAATTTTTTTGGAACTGCGAAAAGTTTTGAATTATCAAAGTTCGTCCACGAGGCAGGTCACGGCAAGAAAATGAAGAAATACAAATCTATAAGCATCATATTTATTTATTACATACTCTTTATTTATACACTAAACATATGCTGAATTTTGATACGCGGTGGTTACCATATTGTATTGTATTGTATTTTACAACTCGGCTAAGGCCTAAGGCCTATTGCCACGCCACAGTCGTGTTACATAAAAAAATTTCTTCTGTGTTCAAGTATACTACTCTACCAACATGTATATAAATGAATTCTAACGAGCCCCGTTTGACTAATCTAATCTACCGCCACCGAATAAAATGGGAAAAGAGAAACAAATAAAGGTAATAATATGTTTTGAAATTATGTTATGAGCTACTTTGATTGGGCCTGCTTAAGCATTGCTACATATTCTGCAAATAAGTTATACAAAGATGTTATTGTTTTTATGTGGACTGTGGAAAAACACTTTTTGATTGAAATGGAGAGTATTTTGTTGAGGTAAAGGGCTCCTCCGCATATATGTATATTTCTATGAATATATAATTATTTTTTAAAAGATACAGTAGCAAATTAGTCAGTATTCAATGAAATTAAATGTTATTTATATTATCTACGACTTGTCATTGTCTCCATTGCTTGACAGCATGGAGACATATTGTTCACTTTTTTCCACATCATGTTTTTTTTTTCCTTCCCTCCCCCCCCCCCGTTT
>JAIQCU010000294.1:0-70738 GCA_022114935.1 Leptestheria dahalacensis | reverse complement strand
TAGGATAGATGGCTACTAATTTACGATCACATAACTATAAGTCGGACTGTAGAACATGTAATTTTTTATTGACGAAGTGGTTAATTAGTTCATCTGTTCTGTTGATTGGCTAATTCCTAGCTTGAGAATTTGCCCATTGGATAATTAAACGGGGAATTATACTCATTGGTTAATACATGACTTCCTTGGTTTACTGAAGGGTTACATTGATTCGATTATAGTTCTTTTTAATTGGTAGGTTAATAAATTCGTAAATTACCTGATTGGTTTTTGAATAGAACTCTTGCCTGTGGACTTAAACTTAAAGTTAATTTAATTATTATTTTTTTTGATTACAGGATTTAATCCTTTTGACCTGAACCTGTCGCCACTGTTGCAGGGGCTTTTCGACAACCAGCAGCGCGATTGGTGGAAAGGGTAAAAAACCATTTTCGAATCTTAATTAAAATGCTACTTAATCATTTTAATTACTGGAATTGGGTTACAGAATCAATTTGAGTTATAATTTCACTTTAATTTAATTAATAATGAAATGAACCGATATGAAAATATGAACTGAAATAAAATAACTGTGTTTTCATGTATTCTAAGCCAATTTATTACGCAACACAATCCAATTAAACTAATTGGGATTAAATCTTAATTGTGTCACTTTGGAAGGCCCAACGTGTGCATCGAGCGCCAGGAAATCGACGAAACCAAAGGACCTCAGAACGTTTCTTCAGACGTCCCGGCGACCGTTCTAACCAATCCCGAACTGGAGGGCGAAGCCGCTGTCGTCCATGACGAAGACGAGGACGGTCCGGACGCCGCCGTTCCGGTTTCGGAGAAGAACCTGCGGAAGAGTCGCCAGTTTTCCGGAACCCACATCCGCATGTCGTCGTGCAGCGATGAAGGATTGGCTTACATCTGCCAGACTAAGTAATTATAACTTAATATTGATTACTTTACGATAATGTTAATATCATAGAAATTGATGTAACATGGCATCAAGTTAAATATTGTGAAAATTAACATTAACTTTGTGGGATAATAAAGATATTAATGAGATAACTTGACTTGTTAACCAAATTTAATTGGAGTTAATCACCCGCACTATGTCTCGGAATAGATTAAATGTTATATTAAAAGGTCTTTAATTTAATTGGAATTATTTACTTTAATGATTGGCTACCAACTGAATTCGTTTATTTTATTTCTGTGTGATATTATAACCGTCTTTATTCGTTTTAAGGATTCGGTCGAACGCTGTGAGGAAAACCTACACGACAAGGTACAGCTGCTGTCATGGAACTGTCCGCGAACCCGGAGAATTTGGATGTCACGCCGTCGAAATGCGTAGCCTGCAGGTATAGTCATCATCATTTTGACATTTTCATATCGTCATAATCAATAAACGTATTACATGAAATAACAATTTATAAATGATGCGATAGTTTAAATAGATTGACATTAAAGTTAATAAAGTATTTTGGGTTTGATTTGTAGGAAACGGTGTTCGCCCTGGGCGGAAGAAGTTTCTTGACTTTGCTCAACGAGGCGGAGGTGAGCGGCCGCATGATGGAGTCCAACCACACGTACTTTGTTCCGGTCGATTACTCGGCACCCGCTTCCTCGGACTCGTCCAACGATGTGGTAAACTTGATTTCACAACTTTTCATTAACCATTCAATCGCAATTAGTGGAACGCAATAAAAAATAATTAGCAACAGTAATTCATGTTGATCAATCAAAATTTAAACTATAGGTAAATAAGTTAATAAACTTTAATTGCAGTTAGTCGTGTAATGTTTTATTTTCTTACTAACTAAACTTGTTTTCAAGAGTTCCGAAGGTGAAGCAGTCGGCATCAACGCTGAGATCCGCCGGCGTCGCGAAGTTGTCATCAGCCGCATCGACGAAGGCGCCGAGCGCGACCGGAAGGAAATCCGCTCCACGGTCCTCAGTCACGTTGTGCCGGGCATCTACCTGACGCCGGATTTCAAGGACGAACAGGTGAATTTACAATTCCGTCTGCTAAGGTTTCTGTCTGGTTGTCTGCTGGACTTGTCTGGCTGCATGTTGGCCGTTTGCCTCCTGTCTTTCTTAAATTTAAAACTCCTATATTAAAAGATAATTTAATTCACTAATTTGTTATGTATATTTGTGAAATCTTAACTTTAATTCCCAGTGTTTTTATTTTCCATCCGATATATCGCAGATATTGAATACGGAAGACCCGGATGCCAAGATCCGCATCAACATGTACAACGCTCCGGACCGCGTGTACACGGCCAATTGCGTCCGGCTGGTCTCGGTCAACAACTACGCCTTGCAGGGTGTCGTCCACATGCTCGACGGTGTCATGAAGCCGGCAACCAAGACTCTTGCCGATCTCATCACGTCGGAATCGCATTTCTCGTCGTTCCGCAAACGTAAAAGTTTCCAAATTTTATTATTATCATCATCTTTAATTGTTGTTAAATTAATGAAACGAATTATTAATACTGCTGTTTCACTATTTCTTAAGTTAGGATTAAGTTAATCTATATTATTAATGACGTTTATTAGTTATTAGCTTTTAATTAATATTACACTAATTAATTAATAATATAGTTCGTGAATTTTATTCTATGTGTAATTCATATTAGACTGGAAGTAGAACTATTATTCTGGCTGTTTATTCATTTGTTTGTTTTGAATTTGGAATAGTGATTGAACGCCAGAACGTCCTGGAACAGCTCCAGAATCCTGGACAACTGACCCTCTTTGCCCCGACCGACGAAGCTTTTGCCAAACTCGATGCCGAGACGCGCGAGAAGCTTTTCCAGGGAGAAGGATGTGTTCACAGTAAATTTCACTTAATCTATTCACGGTTTTTAATTATATTATTCGTAATATTCAATTGCTATTCATTTATGTTTAATGATTTTTATAATTGACCCAAGTTGCTGAATTAATTTAATTTTGTAGTTAAATTTTGGCACTTAATGATTTGAAATTACGAATCTAGGTGTGGTTAAGCAGCATTTGCTACCCAACGTCATCTGCTCGACGGTCATTCAGGGACGCGCCAGGTCGACCACCATGCTGGGAACGTCGCTGTTGATTGAGAAGGACCTCGAAGGCAAAGTCTACGTCAACGGCAAACAGGTTTATAGCCTTTCACCTCTAGTTTACTATTCATTTTGAATCCAATCAAGTTAATTAGCATTTTAATGGATGAATTGGTCTACACGAAGTTAAACATTAAACTTAATGCGCTAAACTATTTTGGCATAGGTCATTACCCGCGATGTCGTCGCCACTAACGGTGTCCTCCACGTCATCGACGGTGTCCTCATCCCGGAGAACGCTCGCAGCTTCACTCAGCTCCTGGCCACGAGGAACCTCACCGAGATGGCCCGTCTCGTCGAGAGCGCCGGAATGAATTCCGTCTTCGATTCGCTGACCAACGCCACCCTCTTTGCCCCGACCAACGAGGCCATCCGCGCCCTTCCGGACTCGGTTAAGCAGGCGCTGCTGAACAACCCGGAGAAGCTGAAGCGCGTGCTGCTGAACCACATCGTCCAGCCGGAGATCCATGCGCACCGGATTTTCAATAATCAGGTCTACGATACCAAGGCGGCTAATCACTCGCTGAGGATCAACTTGTACCCGACGGTAAAGTATTCCCTAGCTAAGAGGTTATTGAATTCTAAATTAGGAGTTTTTTGCATTAACTTCATTGGCATATCAAAAGCTTGGTTGTTTTGTATACTTAAGTTTTGATGTAAATTTGTTGCATTTGAATTAATCTTAATTATAATGTTGTATCGAGTTTCATTTTCTGTAACTATAATGAAATTAAGCAGTGAATTTAGCATTTTTTCCTGAATGGAATTTAATTTCTGTTAAGTATATATTTGTTAAGCTTAGTGCAATTATAATAATTTAGCTTAGTAATAACAATAATGTTGAATACGTGTTACTATTCATTGGCAGCGCTTAATAATTAGAAAAACCTGTTTTAATTTACGTTATTTTTATCAAGGTATACTAATCGAAATTTTTATAATAATTGACATAATCTATACAGATTAGCTGGCACAGGCAAATACGTTTTCTAGTGGTTTAAATAAAATTAAAATTTTCCGAAACTATACTAATGTTATCTTTGTCTGAATGAAATTTTTCTTTTTGAATTTTAACCCTGTGGTTGGCTAGACCGAAAGATGTACGCTTGTTTACCTGGATAGATAGATAGACGGATGATTCTACACAGATAGATAGTTCAACAGTATAGAACATTTAACGATAGATGAATAAGAGATAGATAGTTTGATAGACGGATCTTGGATTCATTATTCCGCCATTCTCCAGTTTGATAACAATGATTAGTTTTGATAGTTTCTAGTTTTTAATTAATTTAATTAACTTGATCGAAAATTAATAAGAACCGTTTATTTTCTACGAACAGCTTCCCTTCTTCAACGCGCTGCCGGCCCGCGCCTCCGCCCAGTGCGCAGCCATCGTCCGCTGGGAGCAGGAAGCCTGCAACGGCAACGTCCACCTGGTAGACCGCGTCCTCATCCCGGCTGAATCGACCATCGTCCAGTGGCTGGCCAGTAACAGGAGCTTCTCGATCATGAGCAAACTACTGAAGGTAATTTAAATTTTCTCAACTAATTAATATTTTATTTAATTCTATTCAAATTAATCTATTGTATTACTCATTTTGAAATATTTATAATTTTAAATTAATTCAAATTCGTATTTCTTTTTTTTCTGTGTAGGATTCGCGGCTTTCTCAGGTTTTGGAAGTGGACGGTCCTTACACGCTTCTGGCCGTTCCGGATGTGGCTTTCTACCAACTACCGGAAGAGGGACTGTCGGAAATCATGAAGGATTCTCGCAAGGCGGCTACCATCCTTAAGCAGCACATTCTTCCGGGTAACCTCCATTGTCCTCTTATTAATTCCCTTTCATATAATTAAAAATTAATTTAATACTTAATATAATACAATTATATGTTAATTTACAATTTTTGTTTTTTTTCCTACAATGGGAAATTAACCGAATGAAAAAAATATATATAAAAACACGAAAAGTATTATTACTGTATTTATTGCATGTACTTAACTGTAATTTAATTTAATTTTAATTTGTTGCATGGAAACAGAGTATCTGTGCTGTTCGGCCTTCCGCGGTGACTGGTTCACCAACAACCGCCGCCGCACCATGGATGGAGGTTACGTGCCGCTCCAGCGCCACTTGGATGGGACGCTCACCGCCGGAGATGCCAAAGTCACCGCCTGCGATCAGATTGCCACTAATGGCGTTGTCCACGTCATCGATCATGTAATTTGACAGTACACTACAGACGGATAGATAGCGAGATTGATAGGTAGATAGATGGACAGATAGGTAGAGAAATAGTTAGAAAGTTAGACAGACAGATGGATGTATGTTGATAGATAGGCAGATTGACGGACAGATAGGTAGAGAGATGGTTGGTGAGTTAGAAGGTTAGACAGATAGATGGATGTATGTAGCTAGATGGGCAGATATATAGGTAGACAGAAAATAGAAAGAAGAAAACAGATAGTTAGTCAGACAGACAGAAAGATAGATAGATAGACAGTTAGATTGTTAATGTTAGATAAGTAGATAGGTAGATCGATAAATAGACAGACAAATAGATTCGCAGATAGTAAGATAGGTAGAAGATAGATAGATAGATAGATAGATAAAATAGACAGATAGACAAATAGATGGGCAGATAGTAAGACAGATAGACAGACAGATAGACGGACAAATAGACAGATAGATAGATAGATAGATAGATAAACAGACAATATATGAATATATCAATTAAGTTAATTGAGTAATTATATGTAAGTAATTATTGTTAATTAAGTTCATTAAGTAATGAAGTGAATGAAATACCTAATTTCTATTCTAATGTTTGGGTTTCTCTGTTGTGTTTAGGTTCTGATTCCTAAGAACGCCAACNAGAGAGATAGATACACAGACAGTTAGTCAGACAGACAGAAAGATAGATAGATAGAGATAGAAATAGTTGATAGATAGATAAAAATCGATACATAGAAAGATAGATATAGAGATAGAAATAGATAGACAGACAAATATTCAGACAGACAGACAGATAAATAGATAGACAAACAGGACACATAGATAGATAGATAGATATAGATAGATAGATAGATAGATAGATAGATAGATAGATAGATAGATAGATAGATAGATGAATGGATGGATAGATAGACAGATAGACAGACAAATAGTCAGACAGACAGGTAGATAGATAGATAGGCAAACATACACATAGATAGATAGACAGACAGATAGTCAGACAGACAGGTAGATAGATAGATAGATAGATAGATAGATAGATAGATAGAAATAGACAAATCAATAGAGAAAGAGATACAGACAGATAAAAATGAGGTTCTGAGGCCGGTTGGGATCATAGACTTTAACTCTAAAACCTCTACATTTCTATTTGCTTGTTCATTAAACTGTACCATTATTTAGTTCATTCATCAATGCCTTACACATAGATGAGTATTTCCTATTAACATTACTTTAAAGTACACTCATTCAGCTATTGTAAAATTATTGAATTCAATAATAATTATAATATTTAATTTGCTATATACATTCGTCGTGTTTGGATAAGGGAAATATTATAGCTGTATTTGAATCATATAAATCAGTTATTACAAATTATCTATTGTTAATTATCAGTATAACTAAGAAATATAGCTAGAGATTAAGTTGGACTATAAACTGTCACATTGCTGAAGTAAACCAATAACAATTATAAAATTCGTTTGATTTAATAATGCCGACGTTAACATTTGAGTTACACTGGAGTTTCTACATCGAGAATAAAGGTTAATAACCATATTTATCTTTACTGTTATTAAGTTAATTTGAATTCAGAAGAGTACGATGGAAATAAATACAAGGATGAAGCAGAAGGCGGGCCATTCTGACAGGAAGCAGACTTGCTCGACTTAAACGCATTTGACCCAAGATAACCCGCTATTACTACATGCAATGTGTGTCTCTCCCAATTGACCTCAAATGACCTCTCTCCCGGCACGTGCTTTCCTCCTCCCCACCAACCAACAGATTTTAATTGCAAATCCTTCAATAATTGAGTTGAATAACTGATTCTAAGAAATTGGTTAGTTGATTCAGTTAATTATTATTAGTCGGCGTTTGGAGTAGAACTTTCCTGTTTTCACCGTCTAGTGATGAATGAATTGAGAAATTTCGCCGTGGCTGCGTTTTTCGAGTGGACGACTATATAATTAATGATAAGTGAGCTGCAGCTGAACATTTGAATTAATAAGCCATTAGGTAAACAGAGTCATTTGTTTGCGTGTACGCCGGATTTCATAATACGGCCACGCTCTGCATGCAAATGAACATCCACTGAATCTCCGTTTCTTTTTGTTATTATCATCATTATTCTTTTTCTTAAATTCCGCTATTTTCTACACTGATTCAATTGATCCTTCATTAGATTTTCAGATTTTACTGTTAAGTTAATATTGGTTGTTGATATTATATATCTACGATTCCTTTCGAGAACTATCGAACCTTTACAACTTTTTGAAAGCACAAGTAACGCAAAGATTCTTGAAAAGGATTCTCTGAATGAATCTCTGTAAACCCCTTACATTCCTCTTCTCCATGAAGAGATTCTCATGCGAAAATCTTTGATTCCTACTCCATTCTTGACTATCGAACCTTTACAACTTTTTGAAAGCACAGGTAACCCAAAGATTCTTGACAAGGATTCTCTGAATGAATCTCAATGAATCCCTTGCATTCCTCTTCTCTATGACGAGATTCTCGTGTGAAAATCCTTGATTCCTTTCGAGAATTTCATTCTGAACTATCGAACCTTTTCAACTTTTGGAAAGCACGAGTAACCCAAAGATTCTTGACAAGGATTCTCTGAATGAATCTCTGTGAATCCCTTACATTCCTCTTCTCTATGACGAGATTCTCACGCGAAAATCTTTGATTCCTTTCGAGAATTTCATTCTTAACTGTCGAACCTCTATAACTTAAAAAAACACACAAGTAACTCAAAGATTCTTGGCAAGGATTCTCTGAATGAATCTCTATGAATCCATCACATTCCTCTTTTCTACGAAGAGATTCTCATGCGGAAATCTTAGAAGAAAATCCTCGAAATCCCGTTTAATTTTTTTTCCTCCAAAATCTCAAAAATCCTGAGAAAATGTGAGAAGATCTTACAACACGAAAACATTTCCGTAGACTTGCGAACCCCGTCGGACGTGACTGGGGCCAAGGGGGAGGATTTGAAGCTAAACAGCCGTTGATTGGCAAGAATACACAAGCTGAGGAAAAACCGGCGGCTTTGAAGCCCAAAGTCTTCCACCGCTAAACCACAACAACTCGACAATTTCCCCTGGCCGCACTCAACTATTGCTTGACGTGCTTTGCTTTTCTTTGCCTCCTTCACGCGCCTTCTCTATGCACAAATCAATTAGCCTGCTTTTTTCTCTCTCCTTTCAAAGACCGTTAGCATAGTACCTGCAACGTTCCAGGCTATTCAGATAACGCGGAGAGGCAATCATTAGAAGGGCAGTTTGATGGATAGATAAATAGATAGATAGTTAGATAGACAGATAGATAGGTAGATAGATAGATAGAAAGAGAGATAACTAGATGGATAGACAGATATATAGATAGAGATATATATAGAGAGAGATATAGACAGACAGACAGATAGACAGATGGATAGATTATATGGAGATAGCTAGATAACTAGATGGATAGATAGATGGATAGGTAGATAGATAGATAGACAGATGTATAAATACTGATTTACAGGGCTAGGATAAGTACGTAGGTGGATAGAGAGGTAGAGAGATAGACAGACAGATGGACAGATAGAAAGATATAGAGAGAGAGATAGATAACTAGATGGATAGATAGATGGATAGGTAGATAGATTGACAGATAGACAGACAAATAAATAGATAGAATAGATAGATAGATAGATAGACAGATAGATAGATAGATAGATAGACAGACATATAGATAGATAGAGAGATATAGAGATAGATACATAGATAGAGATAGATAAATAAATAGATAGATAGATAGATAGATAGATAGATAGATAGACAGACAGATAGATAGATAGATAGATAGAAATAATGTATCTCACATGCTGTGGGCCGCGACGGCATTAACATAAGAAGAGTATATCGACAAGATTCATTTGATTTGTAAGGAATCACATCCAGATTCTTGGTAGATCCTCATTGGAAATCCAGATTCTTGATAGTTCCAGGCCCTTCAGGGTTCAGGGGGTAAAACCGTTAGCACAATCCCTGCAGTGTTCCATGCGTATTCAAATAACACTGACAGGGAATCAATAGAAGAGTAAGTAGATAAGACTGGTTCATGGGAATCATGAGATTCTTTACAGACTCTTATTGAAGATTCAGATTCTTGATAGTTCCAGAATCTTCAGGGTTCAAGGAGGGTTATTGATTCCAGGATTTCCATAGGGTATGGCGAACCGTAACTTCGTGTTAGATTTTGTCCAGAATAGTCCAGATTTTGGAATTTTTTGTAGTATGTTACCTTCCAAAGAGATATATAATACAATTTAATTCAATTCAATTTAATATAGCATAATACAGTATAGTGTATAATGTAAGGTTCGTTTTCAGGATCTTGAAATATTCGTAGGCTTCTCCAGGATTTCCAGGATTGTTCCAAAGCTAGAGCATCTTCTAAGATCTCTAAATGTAGGTTTTAGATTTGATTTTTAAAAAACCTTTCTCGTGATTCCTAAACGATTCTGGGAATCTTGTTTTCTCGGTCTAAGTGATGAACTATCCTGGTAAACGGTACCCATCGCGTCTAGTTGAAAAGAAGCGAAGATAGAGTGTCGGAAAAACAATAAATAATTCATCGGCTATCGGGGTGGTCACACTTTGTCCTCCTGCGCGGTGAATCGTTCGGCTCCAGTCAACACCTCATTTGTTACACCTCGTCCTGCCGCGAGAAACGCACTGGGGGGGGGGGTTCGCCGCTATCCACAAAATACCTATCTAAACAACACATTTACAAATGAATGATCTGAACTCAACTTCTATTAACCTTGTTGAAATTTCCATAGCCATGTTAAAGATTTAAGTTAAGTTAATTATTCCGCACGTAAGTTTCAAAAAGCTAACAGATAAGATACTTAACTACTAGTTCCTCTGTGTTGAGTAATGGTTAGAATTCACTGACTTCACATTCACATTTTGCGGTAGAATGTATGTTATAGTTGAATTTTAACTTTGGTGAATTTGATAGTAAACCAATGTGTTTTCTTTCTTATTTATTATTTCTACTTAATTTTTATCCCTGTTTATTATGTGTTTCTATTTTTGACTCCTATTGTTAATACTTTACAACTTAAGATTTCATTTAATTGGTATAACATTTAATTTGTATGAGAAACCAGTTTTGCATTTTGTAAAGGTATCGAACCCCGTGCATGGGGTGTGAGTTTGTTGAAGTGCGTGCGCGCCGGGAGAGATTTATTTGTTTGTGGTTTTGTCAAAGAGACTCGTATCGATGGCGCTGACGTCTCGGACACAACACTTAAACGCGCAAAAACAATCGACGTGCCAATGAGGCTCTGACATTGCTTATCAATCAAGTCGAAATCCAACACGCCCGACATTCATTTTCCGTTCCGTTTTGAGGTTTCTTTTAAAAGATATATCTAAGCTCTATATCTACCTATACCTATCTGTCTATCTCTATATGTCTGTTTGTCTGTCTATGTCTGTCGATCTATCTATCTATCTAATTATGTATATGCTATCTGTGTGTCTGTATGTCTATCTATCTATCTATATATCTATCTGTCTATCTGTCTATCCCTATCTGCGTGTTTGTCTGTCTATTAGTCAATCTATCTATCTGACTGTATATAACTATCTGTGTGTCTATCTATCTATCTATCTATCTATCTGTCTATCTGTCTATCTGTCTATCCCTATCTGCATGTTTGCCTGTCTATTAGTCAATCTATCTATCTGACTGTTTATAACTATCTGTGTGTCTATCTATCTATCTATCTATCTATCTATATGTCTATCTGTCTATCTGTCTATCTGTCTATCCCTATCTGCGTGTTTGCCTGTCTATTAGTCAATCTATCCACCTGACTGTATATAACTATCTGTGTGTCTGTCTATCTATCTATCTATCTATCTATCTATCTATCTATCTATATGTCTATCTGTCTATCTGTCTATCTGTCTATCCCTATCTGCGTGTTTGTCTGTCTATATTAGTCAATCTATCTATCTGACTGTATATAACTATCTGTGTGTCTGTCTATCTATCTATCTATCTATCATATATACGAAGTGTATATTTTCTTCAAGGTTTTAAGACTATCGGCAAGGTTGGTTTGAAAGAGAAAACTTGATCCTTCTTGGGCGCTTGTGTCTGTCTTTGAGTGAGTTATAATTAGAAACGCAAGAGAAGATTAGTGGAGGAGAGCGCGGATGAACATGGCGACGTGTTCAAGATCGACTGACGATGCAAATGGCGTTTGATTTACAAGCAAGACGGATCAACGACTGGCTATTTATTTATCTTTGAGCAGTCCGCTTTGCGGCTTTTTAGCAACAAAACAGTTGGTCTTTTCAACAAGTCATCGACACGGTCGCCGTAAACAACAGTATAACCGCTCCTCTTGAGGAACCTTAGACTCTCGAATGTTACACCGGAGAAGAAGAAACAAACCAAAGTGTTAAAATAGAAACCACACAGGGTCAAAAACAATAACATTACTGTACTCTACTGTGCCGTCCTATGCTGTTACTATATACCGAACTATGCTATACTCTATTGTACCGTACTATACTGTACAGTCTAGAGCAAAAACAGGGTCTTAGATGGCGGGGTACATTATAATATCTCAACTTTCAGGATTTTATTTTATCGTAGCTAACAAACTAACTGCAATTAAATGTTACTAGTCTGTTAAGTACTACCGAGTCTATCCGCGCTATTTTTTGGGGTGCTATAACTTGATAACTGTGGGAGTTATAGGCAAATACCTTGTCTCTCAAACAAGGATCCTTTTTCTGCTCTAGACTGTACAGTACTGTACCAAACGTTTTCTAGCTAACTGAATGTGTTTTTGTTGTTGTTGTTGTTGTTGTAATTCATTGTGATGGTGCTTCGCACTTAAAGTTTTCGCACTAATGTTATATTGCTCCTTTTATTATCATAGTTAGTAAATGTACGATCTGTGTCTATAGATTCTTGCTTGTGCGCATCTCTCAATAACGAAGATCTTCTTGCTCCTCGAAATGTACTAGCCTATGCTTGTTCGTATTATTGCTTCACAGTTTTATTGTTATAAGATCAACGATCCCATTCATACTTCTAGATTTTCGTCGTAACTCGGAAGATTTACTATAGTGTACTATACTGTACTATACTGTACTGTAGTGTATTATACTGTTCTATACTATACTATACTGTACTGTAGTGTATTATACTGTACTATACTATACTATACTATACTGTATTATACTGTACTATACTGCACTATACTATACTATACTACACTATGCTATACTGTATTATACTGTGTATTATACTGTACTATACTATACTTTACTATACTATACTGTACTATACTGTACTATACTGCACTATACTATACTATACTACACTATGCTATACTATGCTATACTATGCTATACTGTACTATACTGTACTATACTCTACTATACTGTACAGTCTACAGCAAAAGCAAAGAAATGAATGGTGCGGGAAATTGTAGTAATTTGCAACTTTTACGATTTTATTTTGGCCAAACTAACAAACCGATAAGAACGAAATTCTACGAGTACATTACGCAGGCCTATATCTAGAATCAGTGTTTTTTGGGTTGCTATATCTTTGAAACTGTGGTAGCAATAAGCAATTAACTTTTCTCCAGCAAGAACCCTTTTTCATTGCTCTAGATTGTAATATACTGTTATGTACTGTACTGTACAAGTGAGCTTTCCACCCAGACAATGGATAAACTATTACCAAGCTTGTCTTTCAGAGGACGCTCAGTAAATCTACTTTAAATGTTATAGTTTAATGATGCTAACGAGGCCCTCGGTCACGTCTGTCCTGTTATAGAAACTTTATAACAATATAAAAATGCTTTTCAGGGGATTCTTGTTCTCAACGAAGGGCCTTTTGATAAACACAAGAATGTGGAACCTTATTAATTTTTTTGTCCTCCCTCTTCTTCCCTTGCTTAACAAAGACTAACACAGCCGTTCCAGAGTCTCCTTTGGAATTTCTACCTTATTTATCCTTAGGCTTAATTTTCATTCTTTCTATATTATTTAATTCCATATATTGTTGTATATGTGCTAGTGATAAAACCCATGTAACTTTATAGTTTGTAGTGATTAATTCTTATTTACTATTGTCGAATTTCTTTCATGTGAGTTATACACAGTTGTACTATGATCATAGCTTGATAAGGTATGATGATATTAATCTATGTTATAGTTAATTATGATTAATTTAAGATGGGTAGTATATCTTTAAGTCTGATAACTATATAGATAGGTCGATGTCTTCTTATTATTAATAATCTAATTTTATAGCTTATTACGATTTAATTAAGCTATAATGACATAATCTATAATAATATATTCAAGGTGACAGGTTGAAAATTGTTCCACATGGGGCGGTTTTCTTCGGGCGGCAAACAAATTTAGCTGTTTAATTATCCATCATTTGGGGCTTCGTGGTGTAAACACGGCGAGGAAATGAGTAGAATGCGCTTTGGGGTGGAGTATTAAATTAAAGTGTAATTATATAAGAGCATATGGGCCGTCCCTCTTGAGACCTCTCACATCATTTGCGACTGTCTCTACGTAGAGGCGGCGCTTTCTTTTAATCTAATGAAACTGGGGTGGTCCAATTGCCTCAAGCTATTTTTCTGCCTACCTGGTAATGATGGGCCTTGTAATGTTCCAGAGATGCTCTGGTTGGCGTGAGAATTTTCTATGTATATACACTATCCATCTGTCTATCTATCTATCTATCCATCTATCCATCCATCCATCTGTCTATCTATCTATCTATGTGTCTGTCTATCTATTCTATCTATCTATTTTATCTATCCATCCATCCATCTGTCTATCTATCTATCTATCTATCTATCTATCTATCTATCTATCTATCTATCTATCTATCTATCTATCTATCTATCTATCTATCTATCTATCTATCTATCTATCTATCTTTCGATCTTTCGATCTTTCTATCTATCTAACATCTATCTATGCTATCCATCTATGTTTTGTATGTATCTATCTGTCTGACCGTCCGTCTATCTGCCTACCTACTCACCCATCTACCTACCTACCTACATGTATACGATGGTCTTCGACGAGCTATGGCCCAAAGCTGAGAGTATATATAAGAATTTTCATAAGATCCAAAGGGGCCCAAACGCGATGGTAACGTCCAATTGATCCCAGACAAGTACGAGTCACAGAATGTTTAAAAAAACGACGCAAGTACCGAATATTATTCAAAGTCTAAATGCAGTGAACAAACTCAAGAGTGGTCTGTGATCCAACGATGACCCGAAACATCTTACGGATACCTTGACATTGGTCCAGGTGGTCGGGGGAACCCAAACTATCACATAGATGTTTAAACCGATGGGGTTTTAACGGTCCGGGACAGACCCAAGAGTGGTCCGAATTGACCCGAAGCAGTTCAATCATTTCAGTAAAAGATGGTTTGGGCTGAAACGATTGCTTAGGAGTAGAAACTAACTACTAAACCCTAAGTTAGGCCCAAGATGGTCCAAATGACCCTAATGATAATGATGTGAACATTCTAGGCTATCCAAACATACACATTTAGTGGCCCAAGGTAACCCTATTGATTTCAATGGTCAAATGAGCCTATGGTTAGTTATGAACGTCCTTTTAGGGCGGCTCAGTCGAATCTACAGGTTCAACAGAATGACATATCTTGTGATCCACGTGGTCCAGTTGACCTTAACAACGACCTAAAACTACGCTTAACTTTGAATAGCCTTTCTGTGCGGTCCAAACTGACCCTATACAGACCCTATGCACTACGAGTCTCTTTAAGCTTCGTTCGGCTTCTACGTACAAGTAATAGACTACAGGACATTTCTATTTGATTCTTTTACCTCACGTTTGAAGCTAAACTGAAAGAACGCAATCATTCAGTATTAATTTCAATGCAGCGAGAGAGACATTACGAGGGAGCTATTGGCCATTGCATTGTTGCCATGTATGCGATCACCTGTTGGTCAGACCGTCAAGATGGCGGACACTTCAAGATGCATACAAGTCCTAATAGGCGGTGCAAACCTCTCAAAAGAGACGAACCTCCGTGTAAGATTAAGGATAGCTACGGATTTTGAATAGCCCCAGGGTAATGGGTAATATTCAAGCCAGGGTACATTACACTGCCCATGTTAGCCAACCCTGGCTTTTCTTTTGCCCTGAGGGCAGGGCTACAAATAGCCAACATTAGTAGTTCCGCATACCTGAGGGTAAAATTGAAGCCAGGGTTCGTTAGCAAACCCTCTGCCCTAAGGGCATGGATGCAGATAGCATAGTCTGAGGGGCAAAAGAGAGGGCAATTTCCAAGACAGGCCCCGTTACACTCCCCTTATTAGCCAGCCCTGGCTTTTCTTTTGCCCTAAGGGCATGACTTCAGACAGCTAACATTAATAGTTTGGCGTAGCCTGAGGGTAATATTTAAGCCAGGGTTCCTTAGCCAACCCTCTGCCCTAAGGGCATGGATGCCGATAGTTAACACTTCTTATACATAGCCTTGGGGCAATTTCCAAGCCAGCTTCGGTCTGTGAGTCCGGCTAACCCGAAGGATCGCGAACGGGATGGGAAAAAGAGGGCGGAGCAAAGACCTATGCACACTTGGAGGGGGCGGAGTCAGGGGCTGGCCTGTTGTCGGCCGATCGGTTTGCCGGCGAAACCCGATCCGCCAGTTGTCCCCGTGCCGGCATCAGCATTGCACGCGTGCTCCCGTTAATCCTCCTCTCTCTCTCTTTCGTACGTTTTCAAAACTCCTCGTTGAGATCAGTTATTATCCCAGTTTGGACAAAAAAGGGTTACTTGTATTCCTGTAACGTAAGAAAACGCCAATCGGTTAAGATATATCAACGAAGTGCTGACATTATTAAGGTAAATGAATTAACATGTCAAGAATTCTCTCGCACTGCTATTCGGAACGAATCCGTCTTTGTAATTATGGAATGAAACTTATGCTATCACTGTCTTATTTTAATTGGTATTACCACGAAACTATCAAAGTAAAGCCACTAAACTATTAGAAATAACGTATTCGTATAATTTAGCAGAAAGGTAGAACAATTTAAAAAATACAGAATTCAAAATTGGCGCTCTTCCGTATTTGATTTTTTTTTTATCTGGAAATTGGATCCCAGACATTACATCGAACCAGTTTGTCGCTTTGGTCAAGCAACCTGAATATCATGACGTCTACTGATAAAATCGTAAATACTGACATTACATTTTCTTTCTGTAATTTTTTCATTCGTTTTCTAGAAGGGGCTTTTATCGACTAAAAAATGAAATTTTAAATTTCCCCCGTTTCTTGTCATTATCTTCTTTATTTCACTGCAACGTTAGTTCCAGTTTTCGAATCAACTGAAGGATGTTAGTTAAACTGAACTGGTAATATCTATAACTTTGATGTCAATGTGAACTTAACTATAAATCGGTTAAGATTAAATGATTTACGAAAGGTTAAAATGTTACTTAGAATGTCCCATTCGTATAGATTCATACTTTGGGTCAAGATTGTCGTTGAATCTCACCTTACGATGAATATTTTTTTCATAAAAACTCAGTTTAGAATTCATATTACAAATGGGACAGAATTGGGAAACACTGGCCCCGTCGTTGTTGGTGCCTTGTGATGGTAAAGTTGTCGCAATGGAGGCTGACGCTTGACCGGATTTTATTGCTCGTCTGTTTGCTATAAGTATTGAGACAAGCTTTGGCCTTTATCACATAGCACAGATAATTTATTAGCCATTCAGCGATCGACATCGAAAGCTTAATACTTGTAAGCCCCACTGATGCTTGTCGTATATAAATTATATCACTCTTTTTTCCCCCACTGGTATTGGATCGCGAAAACGCGCATATTTATAGCGCATCAGTATACAAGTCAACTTTTCATAAATATTGTTATTGCTTATTAATAGAGAATGATGCATTGAAACATCTAGGTGAGCTTAGCCGATAAGAATTACATGGGTAACAACTGCTGAGCTCGCCTAGGGTTCGGAAGATGCTTTTTAGTGGAGATAACAGGTAAGGAGTACCTAGGTGAACTTGGCACAGAAGAGCTTAGTATAGGAATCCTAGGTGAATTAGGCTTGTTGAACGACTTAAGTAACATAGGTGACCTTGATGGCGTAGAGGAGGTTATTATGGTCAACCTAGGCGAGCTTAACCCTTCCCAAAGAAGGGTTAAGGGGTTAAGTAGGCTTTTGGGAATAACTTGTTTGAAAGCGTATGCGACTTTAACCGCTGCTTGGTTTGCCATCTGAAATAATATAAACTGTGTGGTAGGAATTGAGTCAGCAGTGTTCAGTACCCCGTTAATAACATGAGAAAGAGTAACGGTAAAGTGCTATTGGCCGTTGTAGGGGCCCTTGGCGCGCTGCATGAAAAACAGTCGGAAGTGTATACGTTAGCCACGGGTAGGTAATTAATACCCCGTCATTAAATGTGATACCAGCGGGAGCGCTCTAGCCTTTGGTTTGAACGTACACAGGGGTATCGCGTTACCGTCGCGCTTAGGGTAATGGCCAACGAGAACGCATGTATATGCATTACCCAGCAGCTTTGTGGTTAACTGACTAGTTGAATTCCATGTTTATTCCTTTATTTATTATTTACTTGTTTCCTTTGTTCAATTCTTTATTCAATCCTTATTCTCTTTGATGAGAATTCTTGCTTTATGATATGTTATTGAATCATTCGTGTGGANGATAGATAGATAGATAGATAGATAGATAGATAGATAGATAGATAGATAGATAGATAGATAGATAGATAGATAGATAGATAGATAGATAGATAGATAGATAGATAGATAGATAGATAGATAGATAGATAGATAGGTGATAGGTAGATAAATCGATAACAGATAGATAGATAGACAGATAGATAGATAGACAGATAGACAGACAGATAGATAGACAGATTGATAGGTTGTTAGATAGATAGATTGACTCGTTGAGGTAACGGCAATACTACTATTACTACTACCGCTACTACCGCTACTTAGTACTTACCACTCACTACTTAATTACGATTTAGTATTTACTACTTACTACAACCAATGCTATGCTACTAAAACGTACTACTTACCACTTGCTACGTTTTATTACCCATTGCTACTATTATACTATTACTACCACAACTACTATTACTATACTACTATTGAAGGTGCAATGGAGTTACACAGAAAACCATCTAATATTACTGTTATAACGTTAGTATGTCACGGGGGTTGAAAGGTTCAAAGAGGGTTGCACGGTAAACAATTGTCGAACAGATGACGGTGGTTTTGGCCAAAAGAGTCTGTAAGCCGAGTTGTTATGTGCAGCGATCCGTCATGCATGGGACGTGCATTAATCACGGTGGCCAAACAAGTGGCACCATCACCGTAAACGTCTTTACAAATGGCCCTGCATTCGATACTCGAATCAATCAAACTCGATTTCCCTTGCAGCAGACTTGTTGCACACACTTCTTATTAGGAAACAATTCTCAGGCCGAGCCCTCATTAGGTCAAGACAAATGTTAGCAGACGAATCATCCATTATACACTGCACAGCACCGTTCCTCCCAGCCCCAGTTTTAATTAAATACCGACTAACTGTCGTCTCGAGTTTAATTGACCGCTGCCATTAATCAGGGTCTAAGCATTGTATCATTCATCAAACCCATATTGAAGTTACTTTGATCTGATTAACTTAATCACATTAAGCTTTTTGTTGACTGCAGTGACTCGTATAGCACGTGGATCTTCTACGGATGCACAGTAATAAGGTTCAGAATGTGAAAAGTTACCGGTATTGAACCTAGTGATGAATAGATGTTGAATGTCTATTAGGCAAAGGTTATTTGTTGACGCAAAATGTCCGGGGATCAGGGAGGAGAGGAAAATTTGATGTGGAGTAATAGCTAGTCATATATCCACACGTGTAAAAACCGGATCTCGTCTCGCTTGTGTAACTTATGCATGGCAACGTTGTAAATATATATCGCGTCTGGCTCCTTTCACGTCCTTTTCCTCCTCTTTCAGTGGCTCTTCTCCCCCTTTCGCCCTTTCTTCCCTTCCAATTTGACGAAACCCTTCATGAGCCTAGACCATTATTCAATCTAAACTAACAGGGTTTCCAAATAATTATCCCGTATTGGTTGCACATAAAGGGTGCATGACTCAGAGACTCTCTATATGATCACTTAGATCCGTTGGCATTGAAGGTCTCTTAACACTTTGATGAATTCGTGTCAACATAATGTAATAACTTCCTTTTAAACTTTTGTTTCTACTTACAAAGGTTAGCTATGGTACTGAAAATATTACTTAGCCTGCACGAGATTAATAGCCCCAAAAATTAGCTTTCAAATGATGTACAAATCGACCTTGTTTGACCTTTTCAAAGAAGCGGTATTGGGCGATAAAAAATTGCCCTTTTTTCAGTGGATTTTAACTCGTTTTTCTTCTTCTTGTTGTTTCAGGCCAAGTTTAGCGCTGAAAAATAAATGCAACCCTGGACACTTGGGAAATTGGACGAGGGAAAATGCATTTCCCGGTGCCGTGAAAGTCGTGTGCCAAGTTAACTCTCGTGTGACGTGCAGTGAAACTTTCAGCAGCTTACTTTTCCACAAAACACACGGACGCAGCATCTGCCGGGACTGCCATCGCGTTTTTCCCACAGTCCGGACTGAAATCTTGAATTACAAATCAAGTTACCGTGTGGCCATCGAAACCTTGCAGCGTTTAGTTTATAGTTTCAGCAGTCTCCTTCAGGAAAAAATTTGCCGTCATTTCAAGTGTCCGGCATACTCTGCCGGAACGCTAAGACAGCTCTGACGGTACGATAAGGAAATTCTCTCCCAGTTCGTCAAACGATCTTTCCTAACAATCCTGTGCGATCGTATCAACTCAACCCAATTGGACTGAAATTTGCCGTGTCATTAACAGAACTGCCGTACCAGTGTGTTCGTAACCCAGACTGCGCGCAAAAAAACAAACTGCCGGGATTTAATTAACTGCCGGAACATACAACTTGTCCGCGTACAATAGGTTAATTAACTAATTTACGAAACTTCTGCCGGCACGCTAAGCAGAATGCCGGACAAGTAAAACAAACTCGTCACGTCCCTCAGTTTTCAAATCACACAAGCAGACATTGCCCAATCAGTGCCGCAACACTTCGATATTATGCCGGTACATTAAGGAAATCTGCCGTCACACTAAAAAAAATCTGCCGTACCTTTACCTTTCAGTTTCTCATTCGAACTAGTGCTGAACTCTAAGCGAGAACATGGCCGTGACTCGGTTTTTAGCGTCCGCTTGCCTTCGTTTGCGTTTCCTCGTGTGCGCCGCTCTGATCATCAGCAAAAGTCACTCGGTGCATTGCAACTGGATGTAAGTACCACCCGTTAATTAATAAACAATGATAAGCAATAATAACAATAATTATACAAGAATAACTGATAGATGTTTCAAAAATTGTTGGGACTATGGATTTCTCTTTCTCACGGTCTTGTATCAACGAAAGTCCCCAGGAATTTTCCTGAATGGGAGATCCATGCTCGTGTTTCTTGCTCGATAACACAAGAATGTCAGTCCGTTGTTTTCTGTTTTTCCGTCCCGGAATCCATCCGCGTGATTCACATTCCCATTGTTGTTGTTTTTTCGAAGTTTTCCAAGTAACATTCCAGAGCTAACCACAAATCACAAATGAATCCTTTACCCATTCGTATTTCTCATACAATCTACAACATATCACGTCCTTGTAATTTAAGGATAAGTCATTCATTCATAACAAGAGGAATCAAGTTTAAAAAATAATGAATAACATCTAGTCACGATATTGATTAGAAGTAAACTAATTGTCCTTGTTGGTGAAAACTTGAAGCGCAGCAGACCTTTCGCCCAAAATTGTGCAACAAACGCCGGTCACCTTGAGGGATTTTCCCTCTTCTGTATCTTCTTTCATATCGTTTATTATAATCTCAGTTGTCGTTATTACCATTATTCCGGTTATTATTATTCCTGTTCAGTCATAGGTTATTTAAAGTGTATTTTTATGATTACTTTTATTTTGTAATGATGTTCACGAGCACGGTCCCAACGTAATGAGTTAATTAATCTGGTCAAAATGGGCGCGCTTGTATTTTTTCCGACGAGATTAATTTCCCTCTGTGAACACGGCCTGTTACATTCATCAAAACGGTCGGCAATTCACAAAACAGGACTGGCTTTTTAATTACTCAAAGACAATTATGAAAAAAGAATTCGATATATAGTAATTACGTAACACTTTTCCTTTGAAAATGTGAATAACGTTTGTAATATAGAATGATTAGAGAGCGTCTTGACGATGTTTCATGCAAGTTCGTGGTAGCAATTAACCTGTATGTGTTATGAATTGAACTTAAAAGGTATCTGGGCGTGGTTGGTGTCTCTCCGTTACTTCAGCCGAACGATTCCGGTCCGGATCAGCATCAAATGGACTTGACACCGTCAGCTAAAGCCATTTGCGCCTCGCTGCCGGGTCTCGTGTCCCGGCAGATTGAAGTCTGTCAAGCTTATCCTAATGCTCTGCACTCAGTGTCTGATGGAGCCAGAAAGGTACGCTGTTACCCCTTCTTCGTTTTAGTCCCAGTCTTAACATAATTTAACTCATGGCAATCATTGTTAATGGCTTAATTTATCATCGTAATCAATTGAATGATAACCACTAGAAAAACTACAAATTTTCAGTAATTTTTTTTAAAAATTTTTGCTAAACGATTTTTAGAACCAAGCTAATTACGTGGAATATTTATCTTACTTCAATAAAAAAATTATCATCTAATTTATTTTCAAACAGGGAATCCAGCAATGTCAGTACCAGTTCCGTAACGAGCGCTGGAACTGCACCACCAAAGAGGACCAGAACGTATTTGGCAATACTTTACAGCGAGGTATACTTTTTCAGTCCTCTTATACATTATTTTAGTCATGGGGCGAAACTGTAGTATGTAACCTTAAAAGCAAGTACCGTCAAATTTGGTCCTACACCTGTAGATTCTTTTTTAAGTCCTATCTGCGTATTGAATTTCGGTCCGGTGCGAAAAAGTAGTCCTATGATAAATTCTTTAAAGAAAGGACTTCAAAAATGACGCATCAAAAACTAGTCTTCGTCCTACTGAAGTGCTGATTCCACTGCTTATTTCTTACTGTAAAAATATGGTCCCCTTGCCAAAAACGATCCGTTTACTACTTAACGAACAGCGATTGACGTTTCGTCCAATTGATCAGTGGCGTGCCAAGGGGAGGGCAAAGTGGGGCAGCTGCCCAGGGCCCAGGTCGAGCTAGGGGCCCATTTTGGCTGTCCGAGGGGCCCAGAAAGGCCTCTAGCTGGGCCTTCAACTCCCAAGAATTAGGGATTTCGCCCAGGGCCCCAAAGTCCCTCGGCACGCCACTGCAATTGATTGTCGAATGTTACAGAAGGACAAGTGAACATAATCTTAAGAAAAACGTTAAAAGGACCACTTTTTACTACCGTGATCAAGGAACCGGCAATAGCTGGTCCGGGTGGTTTTAATTCTTCACACGTTTCTTCGGCTACTTGTAAAGGCTGTTTTCTCAATTAATTTCCAAGCCAATTAGGAAATCAAAACTAATGTGAAATTAATTAAGGAAGGCGATCAGAGCTTTGAAGAAAGCTATCCCAAAGACCAGTTCCAAATATCCTAATCGAAAATAACGTCAAAATCGGGTCTTATACCATCACTATATCCTTGAAAACTCACATGGCAAAATCTAGTCCGGTGGCAAAAAACGGTCCTCATGGCTTTTGACCCATACGAAGTTATTTCATAAGCTGGAAATGGTCCTTACGATTCGATCCTTTTGTAATATACCTATCAATACTCGATGACGTTTTTAGTTACTGGTCCTACGTCAATAAACGGTCCTTCTTTTAATCTGAAAACTTACGGTATGTTCTTGAGTTCTAGTCCCATATTTAAAAAAAGCGTTCCTCTAATAAGCCAAGAAGATTTTTGGTAAACCGCACAGTGAGATATTTCAAAAACAAAGTAAATTCTTCTCGAAAATGAGAAGGGACCATTTTTCACAGAAGGTTGGAAAAGACGTCAAGAATGGATCTAGCTGTTTTCCATAGATTATTCTTCTCACGTCGCAACAATATTCCAGCTTGCTCGACTCGCCCTGTCGATTTTCAGTCCGCGGCCTGGAAAAAGTCATTCAACAACTCATTTTTGACGATTTAGACAGAAGTTGAATTCGTGAATATAATCACTTGATTTAGGACTTAACTGTTTTTGTTTTTAGTTTTTTATACAAGGAACGATACACATTGGAATAACACGCGTCATGGTTCGATAGTATTAAACTGAATGAAATTATTGAACCAAATTATCAAGAACTAATTGGTCAGTGCAAAATGTTTACTTAACAGTTCATATTGAATTATATTCCATTAGATCAAGACTGTGGCCGTCCCGATATAATTTATTCTCCTCACGTCTTGTCATTTTTCAGTCCCTTATCTAAAAGCGGACCTCTCGGAAAGTCTTAGACGCTCTGGTAAAATCAATTAACACTTTAGCGTTATAGCAACGTCTCATTTGCTTGCCCCGATGTCAAAATTCGGTCCTAGCGTAATTCCCTAAATTGTTTCCTTGTTTCAAAAAGGTCAAAAAAGTGAAAATAAGGTAGACCGGAAAATTTCTTTTACAGAATCAAACGTCAATTATGGTCCTATATAAAATAATAGACCCTCTCTCTCTAGAATCTAGTTTTTTGTCTGTTTTTAAAGAATTTAACTCCTGGTCTTAAAACGGTCCTGCCTACATGACATTGCGAATTTCTTAGTCCATTTTGACAGAATTTATATTGCTGTGTTACCTCTCAATTTACATTTTGTAAAACTTCATACTTGAAAATCGCCATAGCAAAATCTAGTCCGGAATCTAGTATCGGTCCTCCCAAAAAATTTATAAAATTCATTTGTAATTAGCAAGACACAAGTTAATTATAGAGACTATTTTTACTGCTGGGTTACCTATGAATATTGTTCTGTACTGTAAACATAGCGCTCTATGCTTCACATTTTGTAAAATTTCAGACTTTGAAAAGCGCCATAGCAAAATCTAGTCCGGTATCTAAAATCAGTCCCCCCCCNGTAAAATTTCAGACTTTGAAAAGCGCCATAGCAAAATCTAGTCCGGTATCTAAAATCATCCCCCCCCAAAAAAAAAACAACAATAAAACTCTGCGTTACCTATGAATTTAGTCCAGGACTGTAAACATAGCGCTTTATATACTTCATGTTGTGTAAAGTTTCAAACTTTGAAAATCGCCACAGCAAAATTTAGTCCGGTATCTAAAATCAGTCCCCCCCCGAAAAAAAACGAGTTTTCAATCAATTCGCACCCATCTCATAAACTGGTCCCTGGAAAAAAAAAACAAGCTGCGGCCCACACTCCACGTATCAAAATCTTTTCCCCCGTCAAAAATCGGTCCTTTGTAGAGAAATTAAAGAAAGCCAAAGTAAATAATGACTTAATTAAGAAAATGTACAACAAGGGGGGCCGCACCATATCATCATCCTTTGTCTTCTCTTCCCTTTGCGACGCCGGGATATCTTATTAACACTGGCTACGCCCAATTACCAACTGTAAACGTCACATTATCCAGTCATATTGCGGAACTTTTCATCCGATTCTTATCAAGAAGGCGAAATTTAGAAGAAGAAGACAAAAAATTCAACAAAACGGAGGGGTTCGCAACGTTCAAAATTAAGGAGGAAAAAAAATCACCGAGTTGCGGGTGGCCTGCCTAAATCACAGCAACGTTAATGTCTTTCTTTATCACTTTATTGTCTGCCATTTAAAACTGATCTATCAGTAACATTTCTATAGCGGACTATTAGAATGCGTATGTATCGGCTCCCGGGGGCCAGGAACACACAAAGAAAAGGTTGTTAAGCAGAAGACATAAAAAAAAGGAAAGATAAAAGCAAAAGGGAGGGAGGGAGAAAAAAAGACGAATTACAAACATAAAGAACGAAAGAAGACGAGGAAAAGAAACGAGTTGACAGCATTGTATGACAACAATGGAAGAACATGCTTTATTACGCAGGTATGTGGCTCTACTTTGCAGTCAAATTAGACACGCTTTCTTTTCATTCTCAAACATTTTCCATCATGATCCTCTTTTTTTTTTCCTCTTCTTTCTTTTATTCCCTTTCTTGTGTTGGACTATTATAAATATTATTATTCCTTGCTGGACGGCATTCTTCCAATTGCTTGCATTCTCCCTGCCATGTCTGACCAACCTGAAGAAAGAGGCAGAGACAGAGACAGAGACAGAGAGAGAGCTAAAATCAAGTTTTTAATTTCTCGACGCTGTAATTTTTGTTTACACACGAATTCTCCAGCCCTTAATATGGAATAATAGAAGCCTTAATGACTGCCCTTTTGCCTGCAAGCCTTCGAAAAACATTCAGAAAGGATCATTGTCAAACCGCAGTTGGAAAAACGTGTGTTTGGCCGTTCTTCTTCTGCTGCTGCTGCAACAGTCTGAAGAAGAAAAATAAAAATAAAAATTATTCAAGATTATAATTAAAATACAGAGAGAGAGAGAGAAGGAGAGAAAGGAGGAAAAAAAATATTCGGCGGCTCTGTGGAAAATTGAAAGTCAGGTGAGAAAATGATTACAGGTCACGTGATTCTCTTACCTCCCGGAAACTCGGAGAAATAATTACTTCATTATGCCGTGCGCTGTAAAAAGAAAATAACTCACAAACCCCCTCCCCCCCCCCAGCCTAAAGAAAACAACCTTTGTTATTATCTCATAGAAGTTATCTAGGCTGATGTTAAATTGCTTACGTAATAATGATAATAAAAGTTAATGTGCCGGAAGTTATGCTTATTTTGAAAGTATAAATCTAAACAAAGAATAATTGTTTTGACTGCATGTTTAAATAATTAGGAAGCCGGGAAACTGCTTTCATCTACGCGGTGACCAGCGCCGGTGTGGTGCACGCGGTGACGCAGGCATGCAGTTTAGGCAACCTGACCGAATGCACGTGTGACATGAAGCGACAGGGGCTGTCCACTCCTGAAGGATGGAAATGGGGTGGCTGCAGGTAAATAATAGGGTTAATTGAGTACCATAACAAATGACGATCGCCATCCGCCTCTAATACTGTTCATTGATATATCCTTATATCCCTAATCGCTTCCATATCAGCTTCAAGTGTAGAACTTGCACTTAACGAGTGGGAGATTGCAGTTATTAGAACAAATGAAGATCACTACAACTCTTCGATAGATTTCCTTGATTCTCAATGTAAAACAATAAGCAAGGAAATCCAAATTTGTTCCAATCACGGTTTAGGGTACTCAGATTTATGAGCAGTGAAACAAATGAAGATCACCGTTCGCCAATCTACCGTTACTTTCCGCGTTTGCAAGTTTCACGTTTTGTTCACGGTTCAGTGCCCAGTTTATCACTGGACTTACGAAAGATTAGAGAAACGAAACATGTAAGGATCAGTAGGCGTCTTCCACACTGTGTGCATACTTGTATATGTGTTATACGATGTAACGAGAGATTTGTGTTGTGGAAGTTTATGTTTTAATCGGCATTTATATTAATTGAATTGATTTGATCGGCAAGTTTCTATGTTCTTAAGCGGCAGTGTTATAAATCTGATCAACATTGCATGAAACGTAACGGTGGATACGATTCAACCATGGAACTAGTGAGCCGAGGCAGTAGACGATTGCACCGCTCCTTGTTCCGAATCCCTGGTCCCTTGGTTATCTTCTTTGGTTTTTCACGACTAAGCAAATTTATACCGTAGTTTTACATTTTTATCAATTCTGAATTGACGGCTTTTACGACTGATGTCTTTTTTGTCGTCTTGCAGTGATAATATCCGATACGGCATGAAATTCGCCCGCCAGTTTGTCGACGCACCCGACCGTGCAGTGGAGAAAAAACGTCGAAACTCGCGTAATCTCATGAATCTCCATAACAACGAGGCCGGCAGAAAAGTAACTTCCTTCTAAAAGTGACTATTTGCCCCCCAACGTAAAAGACGAAGAGAAAAAGTATATGTAACATTACTCTCTTGTCCTTCCAGCAACCTAGCGAACCGTGCAATTGATTGCCACGCTTTAGACAGGCAAAACAGAACAGCCATTGGGTCATCGATCATTTGTTCAGTAGAACCTTTCTGTAAAAACGTAAACAAAGCATAATCATAATAAATAAAACATCAAGTCCTGTCGTACTGACCAACAGCGCTATCTGGTGCCCTTTGTAGAAACTTGGCATAGATTGTTTACAAACATGGGAACACGTTAGGCCCTGGAATGTTTTCAGCTTGAACACACTTAAACATCAGTCAGAACCAGTTTTAAATTCAAATTAAACCTGAATTTGGTATGCCTAGTTGATAGCTAACATGATGAGGATGCAGTGCCGGTGCCACGGGGTGTCGGGATCGTGCGAGCTGAAAACCTGCTGGAAAACGATGCCAACCTTCACCGAAGTGGGCGATTTCATCAAAGAACAATACGAAAATTCCATTCAGGTTCAAACATTCGTTCACGTTCATTTCTTCAGGTCTTAACACCAGACGCTTGTACATTCCCACAGGTCTCGACTCAGTCTAAGGACAAACTGCGAGCCAAGAAGATGCGTCGGCAGGTGCCCATTACGGAAACGGACCTCGTACACATACACAAGTCACCGAATTACTGTCTCGAAGATCCGAAGAAAGGAATCCCTGGGACAGCCGGTCGGATCTGTAACAAGAACTCTACAGGATCTGATAGCTGCGATTTACTGTGCTGTGGGAGAGGCTACAATACTCAGGTAAATTCATACATAGCAAGTTCCCCCACTGTACGACACTTATCATCCGCTGTTCCGTAGGTGGTCAAACACGTGGAGCGATGTTTCTGCCGATTCGTCTGGTGCTGCCAGGTCAAGTGCAAAACTTGCGTAACCATGATAGACGTGCATACGTGCAAATAATGCAGAAGCTAAACTTCTATCGACCCTAAATAATCTCTTTTTAACATGAAATGGGTAATATCTCCATTCAAGACATTCTCAGTTGAACTTGAAAGGTGCTCTGCTTTTTCAAATGACCGCAAGTTGTTATTTTATTCATCGAAAGCGTAATGCAGTATTATTTAATAATACGCAAGTGACAAGAATGATGCCCCTAAGAACCACCTGTTCAAACCGTGTGTATTACGTCTCGACATTTGCCTGAAAGATCAAACGATTCAGATAAGGACTATGTCTTCGTCTCGTTTAAATGTTGTACCCGATATAACCTTGCATGTAAGATAAACCACGCTGTGCAACTTTTCCCTCTCTCTCTTTCGTATGTATTATATACGTTGTGCAACCTCATAATAACCTGACTCACTTGAAGTCTATCCGTTCTTTGTCATAATAAAAAACAGAAATGGTCGTAACAATTTGGCTAGTTTGCAGTTTTATTTCAATTATAAAAGGCCTCTTTGAAGCGCACATTGATTTTTGCAAAGTGAAGAAACGTACACCCACTATATTATAGAGATCAACACAGGAAAAGAGTATTACGGGAAAATCTATAAGGAGATTGCATGCAGGCATTAGGCACTTGTTTTGATGATTTCCTTCCGAGAAAGAAATGAAAAAATACACCGGTTAGTACAACGTTCCTAAATGTGTTGAGTTTACCCTATTCAAGCCCAACATAGTGGTAATCGAAGAGCCGAAAATCTGCTTCATATAGCTTGTACAGACGCAAGAGCTGATCCACGTTAAGACTGTCAACGTAAGTTTGAACTAGGGATGGCGTTTCAGAGGGTTTGTCTGTGCGAGGGAATGAAACCAACTCGTTGAGCTTTGTTTTCTGAAGGATGAGCCACGCGTCGTCTTGAAGGGTTTCGTACTTCCCGACTACGTCATACGAAACCTGGCACGGCTGGCACAGCTCGTACGCCGGCCTCCAGTGCTCGTTGAACGGGCCCCGTTGGGTCGTTCGGGGGTCGACGAGGTACTGGACAAACTCGGAGAAGGTGACGTCGTGGCCACGGGCGAGAGATTCGTTGGATGGGTTGGCTCGGTAAGTATTGACAATGTGTTTACCGTAACGTGACCGGAAGTACTCGGAGCTGGTGTAGTTTTGATAGAATTTGTTGCGGTAGGCAGAGATTAACCTCTCGAACGGATGCCGCACAAATATAAACTTTGTGTAATGCTTCAACCTGAAGTCAATTCCTGACGGAGTGTAATTGCTTAGTCTTGAGAAGACGTGTTGGCGATGAGCATCATCTGGTATAATGTCTAGCGGGTTACTCGAGTTAGACTTTCCCATAGCTACCATTAGAAGTCGTTTCCAGTTTGTGCAAGCTACCTGTATGGCAGAATCCGTGTAAAATTAAGTGCATCGTCCTTATTTAAACATTAACACGTACCTTAGGTACATAACAGTATAGAATATGATGCTGATCATCCACAATTAGGTGACTCAAAAAATCCTTCTGTTCCGTCAAATTGACACTTCCCCGTTTCTGACCCATCATGTCACAGACTCGTTCCAGTAGGTGTTTTCGCTCGTGCTGTTCCGTCTCCAGCTGCTCGACAGTTTTGACAGGCTTATAAGCTTGTGGAACATATTCTGGAAAGAAACAATTTACTTAAGTCAGCTGTGCGGTAAGTCGCGACTTATCGTACTCTCACCATTCTGCGGACTGACTCGGTAAACAGAAGAAACGCAGACCCATAAAGCGAGTATCACTGCAAGCAGCAGAAGCGCTTGCTTCAATTTGCGTACTGGCAAAATCGCATGGAGCTTGAAGAAAAAAGCACCGCTCATACTGGCCAGACAAGGTACGTTGAACCATAAAAGGAAACTGTATAATGAGTGGCCGAGATCACAGAATTACAAAAAATTCATCTTCCCACGTAAAGTAAAGATACAGAGTATATAGCGAAATGTTTCCCTAATCCGCTCTCCTTCTCAGTTGGTCAACTAACATGAAAACTGAAGCAGTATTGGACTAAACCGGAAGCGAAGAGGACGAGCTAATGTGTTAGTTCCAATTTCCCCTTCAAACCAACTCCATTTTTGACGAGGCTGACAATGATTACAAAATTGACGTCACGCGACCATTGAAAAACAAGGAATGAAGCTGCAGCATTGCCAAGTCATCACAGATTTAAATTTGTCTTAAACGGAAAACACAGTCTTTCCAGCTTTTAACAAAATTCTTAAAATACGGGATTACAATTAGATTTAAATTAAGCGTAAGTTCTGTAATATCTTCAAGTAGTTATGATCGCTACTACGGTCCCAAAAAACGCCACCTAACGGTTGTTTTAAGAAGCTTTGTCCTTTACTTCAAAATAAACACGAAAGCCGATTCAACTTATCGCGGCAGCATGTGCGTAAGTAAACAACTTCTCGTTGGTACGTACATTTTATTGAACTAATATTAACTAGTATTACGTATGTACTGAAACAAAGTAACATGGTATTTCAATGTTCTTCTAGGCCTTCTTTTAGCGTATACCATCGCAGATCTGACGACAAGCATCAGCAATGAACCAACGTGCTTTTATAATCCGTCCAGTTTCTTGTAAGTCGAACCTGCACAAGGGTTTAATCCGTTTACCCTTCAGCATAACAGCAGTTAACAATAATTTTTGAAACGCCGTTCTAGTTTTAAGAATAGTCGAGGGAATGGAGGGGTATGCAGAATCAACAGTTACACAGAGGACAGCAATAATGTTTCAGTAACGGGAATGCTGGTAATCCATCTAGGGAAATTCGAGAAGTATCTAGTTTGGTCTTTAAAATAAAATTTCTGTGTGTTTCACGTTTTGTAATAATTTTCAAGGAGGGAAGCGTCATTTGCGTTTGAAAAGCATGGGCGCCACCCCTCCCGAGTTCGCTACAGCGGCAATATCCTGGATGACGATTTTTCCCTGGAGTTGGACTTTGGTCACGCTTTTGGTGAGGGACCAGGCTTTGCGGTAACAGGGTACACCATGATCAATGAAGAAAAGAATCGCATAGACGTGAGCGGTGTGGAGAAGCAACTTGTGGCGTGCCATGGAGATGAATGTCTTACGGCAAATTATGAAACGGAAGTGTGCACATTTTCTTACGTTTTATTTTACTGATTTCTTCTGTAGCGACGGTTAAAATCCTTTTTTCCCCAGTATATATTTAAATGTCAATATTCTCAAGTAATATCTTCTATTTGAGTTATAACGTGTTAAAAATACCTTGATATCTAAGAATTGTTGATTTAAGGATTATGTCAGACGTATTCTTGTATCAAGGAATCCCCGCTGCACTTCGAAGTACCTTCCGCAGGACCAATAAAATCGTCGGCAGTACAAAAACTAAGCAAAATCAGTCTGAAAGGAAAGCGGTTTTCCGGCAAAGCGGAATGGAGAGACGTTTGCAAGCAATTCTCTGAGGTTATCTGAATTTGCTGTAATTTTGCTAACTTTTAACCGCTCCCAGCACTTGATCTAGAGCGACATGAATCCTATTTGTTTTTCAGTTTTCTTGATTCAAGTTTGACTGTTTCATTTGTTTATTAGGATGAGCGAGGGTGCAGTGGTGAATTGGAGGCAATATTCCACAACGTGTTCTGGAAGTTCCAGCGAGAATCAGAATGGTTGAAGGATTCTTACAAGCTTCAGTTCTCACTAACCCGAGGTGGGACCTTTGCAGCCCGAGGACAGTTTTCCAGCATCACGGAACGTAATGAAACTCGAATGGAATTGACAGTCTCCATTCCAGACTTTTTCGATTTGAAAATTAACCTTACTTCGATACATTCGTAAGTTCTTTCATTTTCCCCCGTGATCAAATTAACTAATTTGATATACCAATTACATGGTATCCAATACAGGCTGTGGAAAGTACATCTCGTAGGTACTCATCCCCGACTTCGGTACAAACTAGAGAGTTGCAGCGAGTTCGCAGCCACAGAAACCGGAATCAGCCTCTCGCACTTGACCAGTTTATCCAACTCGACTTCTCTGTTGGCCGCGTACCGGCTCGGTTTCTCCAAAAGCGGTCCCAATATGGACATTCGACACAACTTGACTTCCGATTATTACGAGTTTGAAAGCAACATGACTGTAACCCAACTGGCCGACAACTTGACCAAGACGTTAATTACTCAAAGAGCAGTTTCCCCTATCTGGGACTTTTTAAACTTGACTTTAAAGCAGGTCTTTTTCAGTCAGGGCGATTTGAACTGGGAAACTGTCGTCATGAAGAATACGATAACTAATATGCACGTCACTGGTAAATGGATAGACTCGATTTTCAAATTCTACGACAAAACGTTCCAGTTTGTTTCCAACAACGAAAATGACTTTCCGTCACTCAATGTCAAACTCGACTATTCGGACTTTTCCCGTTTCAGTAACGTCTTTCACTTCCCGCTGCTAGCCCGAAAGCTGGAAGCGCTTCTCACATTAGACAAGAATCAAGTCTTTCCAGTGATATTTACATTAGATGACTCGGATCAGTTCGAGCCAGCCGAGATGAATCTGATCGACTTTGAAGTTACTAAGAATCTTTCCGATTATCAAGCGTTCTGCGACGTGAACGTGGACCAGATCGAGGACCTGTTTGATCCAGTAATAGACAAGCTCTCAAAGGTAACTAAAGTTATCATCGTATAACTCTTCGTTTCAGCGTATTTTGTATTGATCTTAAAGTCGCTTGTTGCAGGTTCTTAAGCCGCTGAGTGATCTGTGGGCCTGGGCGAACAATTTCAAGGGGTTCCCAGAGATGCAGCTATTCGTGGACACTTGGGATCTCATATTTCTTCAGCAGTCTTTTACCTTGGCAGATCTTAAGGCAATAAGTTAATTTTTCTTTACAGTTAATGCGTCTGTCAAGTGTGTAGAAAATACATTTCATTTTAAACCGTTATTAACCTTGGGAAGCCTTTCACGACTTAATTATTTTCCGTAGTTGTTCTTCAAAATAATCATCTCGCAAAAGGCAAGTGGGTTTCACTAAGCTTAAAATTGAAAGATTCTTAACTGGGGTACTGGCTATATTCTGTACAAAGTACTTTTGCAGACGTAATTCTGCTTTAAAGCTGAAGTACACGAACCCAGGACTTTGTGATTTTATTACTGAACAAGTTATTGACTACTGCAAACTTCTAAGCCTGATTGACGTAACAGTATTTTGTATCAAGCGCTTGTAGGCAGAATTAAGTCGAACGCACTTGTATTGAGTTCTTATTCAATACATTTGAAATGGCTCGTCTCGAGTTCAGTATTTCTTGAAGGCCTTCTTGGCGCCCGAAGCCTTGGTCACTTTCAGCACGTTAAAGCGGACTGTTTTGGACAGTGGTCGGCATTCTCCAACAGTGACGACATCTCCGAGAGCCACGTCCCTGAATTGCAAACAGTTATAAGGTTTTCATTTTTAAATTCTTCTTTATCAAGTTAAGGTACCTGAAGCAAGGGGAAAGGTGGACCGACATGTTACGATGCCTCTTCTCAAATCGGTTGTATTTCTTGATGTAGTGGAGGTAGTCCCGGCGGATGACGATGGTCCTCTGCATCTTCATCTTCTGGACGACTCCGGTGAGGATACGACCACGGATCGAGACATCTCCAGTGAAGGGGCACTTCTTGTCGATGTAGTTGCCCTCAATGGCCTTAATTTTTTTCAAAAGACATTAATATACATGTTTGACACAACTTAACTTGGGCTAAAGTCTAAGATATGGTGACAGAAAGATACCAAACTTTTGTAAATTGTTAACGACACGCTTCATTCCTCTGGCAACAATACGAGTCGACCGTTCCAACCACCATATTCCATACAATGGTAGCGAACAGTAACGGTACATTGACTAGAACAGTGCCTAAATTGATGGTAGAAATCACGGTAAATCGCAACTCACGTCACGCGGGGTTTTGAATCCCAGGCCAACGTTCCTGTAGTAACGCAGGGCCTTCTTCTTGGAGGAACCCTTGCGGTTCAAGAAGACGGTGGGTTGCTTCTGGAAGGATTTCTCGGTCTGGGAAAAAGAAACAACAAAATGGAATTAGTTCAATTCCGCTATGGGTGGTATTCGCCGTACCATGTGATACCCGGCCATGGACTGTCATAGCTTCCTTTATTAATATAATTTCTTTAAAATTAAGAAAATACCACTACATGTGTTAAAAAATAACTTAGCCAGAGTAAAATTACAGAAACTGTTGAGAAACGGTACTCATCAAACTGTTATTCCAGTTAAATGCAAATCGAAAGCATTGTCAATACCTGATCCGCCATGTTGCAGAGACTCGCAGAAAGGAAATGGAACTCAGTGGCAACCGCCGCTCCTCACTTACATCCCTAAACGCACCATCACTAAACACTAAATGCATATAATAATATAATAAACAATAGTAATGTAGTAATATAATATATATACACTTATATAACTTATGCGATATTTAAATTAACAGAAAAATATAATTTAAATAAAGCAATAATATAATAACAGTAATAAACATATTCAACCGTTTGGTATACACATTATTTTCACAGTATTTTAAAAGTTCTATTATTTAACTGCCAACATTTGTGAAAAATAGGTTATGTACTTTTGAATATTGTTTAACTAATGTACTAGGGCTGCCATCTTTTATACGTATGGATTGTGTTTTAATTAAGTATCATATTTTAACAAGTTTTGGTTTTACTCATATGGCAGACAAACTATTTAATACTATCGAATTGCATATAATGGTTGTGTTACATTAATTTAAGTAAAGACATCGGTATTATTCTAAAGTACATGTACAATAAATTAGTACCTAGTGTTTCCACTTTGGAAATATGGAGAAATCTTACAACACGGGAAATAGTAAAAGTGGTGAAAGTATAATTCTAATAATTGTATTAATGTATACATATGCGAGATAGGCGAAAAGGAGCAATACAAATTCAAATAGAAGGTTATTTAATATATCATTAACTAATTAAAAGTAAACTGAACTTCCATCTCTACTCGTCGCAGTGTGGAGCCTGGTGGAACCACTGTTTTCGTTTAAGTCTTTAAGTTTGAAAACATAAACAAGGTTTTGCAGCAGTGGCAAATAGGAAATAGCTGCAGTTGTTGTCGGTTATCTTCTTTTTACGGCGCAGAACAGGAGCATCAAGTCAATAATGAAAATAGACATTCACACTCATATTTTACCCAAAGAATGGCCAGATTTGAAAGAGGTCTGAGAAATTGAACTAGTACAACACGTTTGACTCTAGTTTGACAAATTCCAAATGTGAAGACCACTGACGGCTGCATAATTACATTTTCAATATGCAAACTGAGTTCATTGCTCTATATACTAGCAGATAATAAACTTCAGCCATAATAGTATAATGCAGTATGATGCACTGAACTCGTTAACTTGGGTTGGCTCAGTGTCGGGCGACCTATTATTGAATGCTATAAATCATACGCCTCACTAGACATCATGGTGTTTACTCATGTTATTTTCCAGGAAAAAAAGAAACAATCATTTTGATTAAATTTTTGTTTTGTCTTTAGAAATATGGGTATGGAGGATTCGTCCAGCTCGACCATAATTGCGGGACCCCCGGCAAGGCCAACATGGTCAAGGACGGCAAAGTCTTCCGGGTAGTCGACGAGAACTGCTGGGATTCGGAAGCCAGGAAGAGGGATATGGACCAAACGGGAGTAAGCGTTCAGGCCCTGTCAACTGTTCCCGTGATGTTCAGCTACTGGGCCAAACCTCAGGATGCGCTGGACCTATCCCGCTTCCTTAATGACGACCTGGCCGCTACTGTTGGCAGAGACCCACACCGTTTCGTGGGTCTCGGGACCGTCCCCATGCAGGACCCCCTACTGGCTGTTGAGGAAGTCAAGAGATGTGTGACGGATTTGAAATTCCCTGGAATACAGATCGGTTCGCACGTGAATTTGTGGAACCTGGACGATAAAGAGTTGATACCATTCTGGAAGGTTTTGATAATTTCAAATTATTATTTACCAAAGTAATATTAGTACAACTGTTTAAATCTATATTCAGAACTGCCAACATCTGATATATTGAAGTGAAACTTAGTTTAGAATACCGGTACAGATACTGCTCTTTTAATTTAGATATAAAATTGTTGTAGTCTAATCATCTCAGTTGTTTGTAGACTTGTGAGGAATTGGGATGCTCGGTCTTTGTCCATCCGTGGGACATGCCTCAGCTGGATGGTCGTCACAGCAAGTACTGGATGCAGTGGATCGTTGGCATGCCCATGGAAACAGCTACTGCCATCTGCTCTATGGTTATGGGTGGAATCTTTCATCAGTTTCCACGTTTGAAGGGTTTGTTATTTAATTTATGTCGTCCTATTTTAATAATTTAAATGAATGGAATGATTTTACAAATATGTTATCATACAAATTAAACGTGATAAGAATACATAGTAAAGTAATACAGTTAATTAAGTTTATTTAATTATTGTATTGTCAGTTAATTTAATCATGAGTCGGTCCCGTAGTATTGTATTTTTAAAATTAAAAGTTGTTCATCAGTTTTTTTATAGTGTGCTTTGCTCACGGAGGAGGCTCGTACCCGTTTACCATCGGTCGCGTGGAGCATGGTTATCAGGTGAGACCGGATCTCTGCGCCAGCAACTGCGAGAAGAGCCCCCGAGAGTTCCTCGGGAAATTCTACACAGATTCTCTCGTTCATGATGCTGATGCCATGAATCTCTTGCTCAAAGTCATTGGAAAAGTAATACTTCAAATTTATCTTAATAACAATAATAATATTGTTATACAATCACCAACATATACATTTTCATGAAAATATAGTTAAGACAAAGTTAAACTTATCAGTAGTTAATAACAGTTGAAGATAATTGACGTTATAGTAAAACATTTAATGGTTTTTATTTCAATGGTTTATAATAGTAATTAGTAATATCAATGTCATAGAATTATCAAGGTGTAAGTGAAATTTGATTATAGGAATTATCCGTTCATATGCTAGTCATAAACTGTTAATTACTGTTTATTTACAAAAACCATCAATTCTTAAATTCTAGCTGAAACATTAACACAAGAACCAAATTATTACGTTTTACACAGAATTTAAACTATACTAATGAAACAGTTAATGTAAAATAGGAACGAGTCATACTGGGAAGTGATTATCCGTTCCCGCTCGGCGAACACAACCCGGGGTCTTTAATCGAGGCCATGGACAACCTGGAACCTCAGCTCAAGGTTGTATTTCCCATGGTTCTTACTTAAGTTTTAAGTGTTAATGAAGTCTGGTTAATGTCTCGCATCAGGATCGTCTGCTGTGCCAAAACGCCCTGGAATTCCTCAACCTGGAGGCTAGTCAGTTTCAGTAAAGGGACATGAAAAAACCGTCAGAACTTCAAGTGAAGAAGTGAACATTCCCGTCGTAGTTATAACCGCAGTAGCCATGGTGATGGATTATGTGTAATAATCGTTTACGAACGTGAAAACCAACATTTAAAAATACTCTCAATTCCGTCCAGATACAATCAGAAGTCTAATTGAAATTCTCTCATCATTACAAATTGCTTTAAATATTGAGATTTACATTAGTTCTTTTAATGTTTTTATTACGAAGGCTATTCTCTGCAATGGGGTTTAATACAGTGAAATTTACACTAACTTAACATGGGCGTGTTCATCGAGGGACCTCCTCATGTCGCTCTTCAGTCTTGTGTCACTTTCTGGACCTGGGAGATTAGCCTGCCTGAGTTCTGCGTGGACGTCGAGCAGCTTCCTCACTCGCTGAATGACTGCCTGCAGAGTTTCTCGGTCCTTTTGAACTGACAGCGGTATGACGTCGTCGAACTTGATGGGATGCTCTGGTCGTTGGTCCTCGGGTAACTTTTGCACCTCGTCTAGGGAACAGCGATACGAATTTTTTTTAACGTCTAATTAATAATTATGAAAAGATGAAGTTTAAAACTGAACCTGCGTAGTGAATGAAACTATTTTTCAGCAGCCGCCATTTCTCGTCAGCTCCCTCCGTGTCCATTTTGTTAATGAGGAGCAGAGCGGGTTTGGAAGTGATGTCCTGTTTGTACAGCTCCATCTCCTAGGCAAAAATTACACAAATCCAGAATCACATCCCATCCATTATGAATATGACCGCCCTGAATTGTTATCAATTGAACAGTGTAAAATAATTGTTTAAATACAAAATATAAAATTAAAATTACCGTGATTAAATTTTTTTAAATTACTTATCAAGCAATATAACATTAATATAATACTATAAACATCTCATTACATTAAATTAGGCAATTGCTATAACTAAAGTTTTTAAATCACTTACCTCTTGCTCAACTGAATAGTATAATAATACATTTTTTTCATTTTTACGTAATAAATATGTAAACTTATAACGGGAAAAACATAACAATATACGCAGAGGAAGTTAAGGTAAGTTTAATAATTAAACAATGGAATTTTTATTTCTTACTTATTATATTTTGTAATCTCATCACTATATATATAATTCCTTTAAATACATACTTTGTTGAGTAGGACTAGCGTTTCAAAGGCATTCCTGTGCGGATACTGAGGTCCCAGCTGGAAGCCGTTGATGTCGATGAGCATGAGAAGCAGCTTGGTGCGCTCCACGTGCTTGAGGAATCGGTGGCCGAGCCCCACGTTACGATGAGCACCCTCGATCAGGCCCGGCAGGTCGGCAATGGTGATTTGGCGACCGTCCTTGTACGATATGGTCCCCAGCTGTGGCCTTATTGTGGTAACTGGAATTTATTTTAGATTTAATTATTCAGTTGCTTGAATCCATCTTAGCACCACGAGATGTTCATATGACTACCATATGACAAAATGCTGACAATATGTCAACTACATGTCATTATCGTGTAAATGACATTAGACTAGCTTGATAATATCCCAATCTGGAATATGAGTAGAATAATAATTAAAAACAAGGTACAGTAGTAAACTTACAAGGATAATCCGCTACTTTGGGAGTCGCTTTGGAAACCGCTTTGAGGAACGATGACTTGCCAGCATTGGGGAACCCAACCAATGCCACATCGGCAATCAGCTTAAGGTCCAGGACAATTCTGTTCTCTTCACCTTTCTGGCCATTGAACTGCGTGATAGGGGATCCTCCGAGCCCACCTCGAGCAACGATTAGTTCTTCCTTTGGCTGATTTAAATCACCTGCACAGTGCAATTTTATTTTAGGAAAAACATTTTTTAAAAGGTGTGTCTCCGCACCTAGCTTTGCACGAAACTGATTATAAACCGAGATTCCCGTCGGAACTTTCACATATTTCGTCTCTCCTGCGGTACCAACTAGTCTGTGGGCATGACTGTTTTCCCCGATTCCCGCTTTGACGACCTTTCCAGGCGTGTTCATCAGTACGTGCTGTAGCGTGATGCCTGCCAAGATAAATATTAATTATATTTCAGTAGCAGCAAAGTTTTAAAGAAACCAACACACAAAGAGTGTGAGTTCAGGTTGAACTCCTTACTTTCATCGGCGACGAGTACTACATCTCCTCCTTTCCCGCCGACGCCGCCATACTTTGGGTAGCCCATGCCACCCGCTCCACCATAAGCAGTAATGATCAGTGAGTCCATGAACTTCCTCGCTGCCTAAGTAAAATAGTATGAAAACGTCGATAACTAAAGGTTCCTACGGTGTAAGAAAAAATGCGTTTACAAATTTAAAAATCAATGTAAAAAAATACCTTTTTCTGAAACAGTCGAAATGATAGTAGTACCATCTTCCAATCTTACTTGAAGTTAACTTATTTGTTTGTTGAAATGATGTACTGAAAGGGAACACAAACAAAAAAATTTGCGTACACGACGTGCGGTCACGTGCGGTAATGTTTTTAATTTTGCGTCGTCTGCCGAGCAAGGCCCGCAGTAACCATGGCAACGGATAAATGAATTATTAACCAGAATCTAATTAGGCAGAGCTTGTTCACAATTTTTTAATTGAAATCTTAATAACCTCTTCTTTTCTTAATATAATAAATTACTGCACTATCTTAAATAATAATATCCATCGTTCGGTTGTACTTGATGCATTTAAATACGGCAACTTCAAGTTTATTGATACTTACTTAAATTTTAATTTCCTAATTAAAAAAAATAGTTTATAATTAGAATGAAAAGCTCACTTCGGCTTTAGATGGGAAAGTGTGAATGCTGGTGTGCTGTTTAGTAGCCACCCGGATGTGCCGAATTGTCATGACCGTGTCAACAAACACAGTTCGCTAACTTGGACTCGAACCTATACATGGGCGTTTCTTGTCGCTTTTTTTGGCTGTCTAGTTGTAATTAATTGATTAACTTTATTTCGATAACCCAGAAAATCAACTGACACAGGATGGTAAGTGCATTAAAAAATTTATAAATATAAACACCAAAAATATTGTAAGATTTCACCAGGTAAGTAACTTGCAGCTCAAGATTGGCAGTAAATCACAAACACACATGTGAATTGTTGAAATATGAACTTCAGCTACCCCTCGCATGCAGCACTTACTGAGTTCACTGGGGTTGAAATGTCGGTTGTGAAGTTTTGATCGTAATGTTTGAGGATAGACTGCTGGATATTTCAGAGATATGCTTACGGACAACTTTTCTTAACGTATGCTACTCAATGTTTACATTACAACAAAACCATCAGTGCATAGGTTAGCCCCTTACTGGGCTTTTTTCAAGTGGTCGCATGACATTCCAGTCTTAACAGCCAAGTTAGAACGTGCCGCTCGTACACTGTGTTCGGCACGAGCAGGTTGTGCGTAATCCTACCGTTGAAATGCATAGACATTATGTGAAATCCCTCAGTTATTTGCATAGTTTTTGTGCATTTGGAAGCGATTAATTAAGTTTATTTCAGTGATTTAGTAGTTAATTCACCACTTGAAGGAAATGTATTGACCGTTGTATGTCATTATTCCAGTCGGGCCTGTTGATGGACGTCATCGGGACTCTGTCCTCGTCTCAATCCAACGAGCAGCGGGACCGGGAGAAAGCCAAGCTGGAGCGGGAATTCAAGCTGAGCGACAAGCGATTGGAGCAGCTGGTCACGACGCACCACGTCAATCTGGCACAAGTCATGCACACCTTCGGAACGGCGTCGGCCCGACTGAATGAAGCCCGAGCCCGCATCACCGCCGTCAAGGGACAGCTAGCCGCCTGCCGTAGCTTACTTCATTGCAAACGGGATGAGCTGAAGAAACTCTGGCTCGAAGGAGTTGAGCAGAAGGAGATTTTAAACCTTCTCGACCAAGTGTATGGAATTATTTCACAGACTAATTTCCAAATTGAAGAGCAAATCAAATGTAACAGTAATTTACATTAAATAACTATTACAGTTCAGATATACACTTAGTTATTCCTTAAGATTCACGTCGTCATATGAAAATAACTCGAATGTAATTGTTGTATTTGTTTTTTTGTAATTAGCGAGGAGATCAAAGACCTTCCAGATCAAGTGAGCCACTTTATTTCGCATAAAAAGTACCTAAAAGCGGCTCAGCTTCTGCAAGTGGCCAGAAACCGGCTTCAGGGACCGCTAGCCACCATTGAAGCCCTTAAAGAAGTCAAGGCGGACCTCGAGGCTAAGGAAATGGTAATTTGACGATAAATATAACAATAATCAAGTTGTTTTTAACCATACTCTATATATTAAAACTAAAAATTAAAAAGCTAAAGTAGGGTTGGATCATGTTCTGCTAATATATTAAAGTTAAGCATTTGAATACATCTATAATAGATTAATATAATGAATGTAATATAATTATGGTATGATATTTAATTTATATTTTAAAAAGAGTATTACCATTAAAAAATTATAATTAAGAAAGCTAAAATATAATCGTGCCATTTCCTGCTAACACACTGCAATTTCAATGAGAACTTGTTGAATCAGAAACTATACAGTCTGCTGATGGAGGACCTCGGCAACAGCATCTACGTGAAACCGTGCACCGAAGTGTTGCAGTGGAAGCGACTGCAGGCCGCTCAAACCCCGTTCCAGCGAGCCAGCGGGCGGGGCAGTTCCCAGCACCACGCTTCGGGAAGTCAGAAAATCAGGAATGACTATCTCAAAGCCAATCCTGTCACTCTGGAGATCGTCACCAATAACCAGTCGTAATATACAATTTAATGTATATTTTTTTTAAAAAACGTGTGTTAAAATTAGAAATAGATATTGAATTGCATAACCTAAGGAATAACGCTATGTACTATTCCATACTTTCCTATACTTTTATGATTTATCGCATAACTTACTAGTGCCGCATCATTTAAATGTTAACTAATATAAAAATTTTACAGATAGTTTGTTATAGGTGCTAATTGTATCGTTATAAATATATGTACATGATTAGAGATGTAATGATATTTGTATTTGATTGCTGTCTATTGTTTAATGATTGTCATTTATCTTTAACGATGCACTTGAGTGAGAAATTTAATCTTTGTTTTTTAAATTGTTATCTGTTTTTGAATCGAATTTTTTTGAAAAGTCAATTAAGTTATTCGTCTTCTGTGTTGTTGTTGTAATCCCCATTTTCCTTTAGGAACAACGATGGCGAGGACTCCGTCTCCTTCATCTCAGATATTGTCCAATGTTTGAAACTCCTCGACAAGATGACCGAAGCCTCGGAAGTAAACTCATTAAATTAATTCATTAAAATTTGATTGTACTATCTTTTAAAAAATTAAGAAAAAATATCAGTGTAATAATAATTAATATCACATAATATTTAATAAGTGGCTATCTAATTTAGTAATTATCTACTTATATTTATATAATTAGTGTTATTAACTTAATATTAACTATAAATATGTGCTGGCTATTGATGAATCGGTTAATTTTTTCTCTCAATTGTAACTATTAATCCGCAGACGCTGAAGACGAACATGACCAAAGACTTGGGAACGATAGTCTCGAAGAGCGTGCAGCAAGTGTCCGAGATGTACCCGACAGCGCCGACCGGCAGCGCTCCGTTGCAGTACCTGGTCACCGCGTTGATCGAGCAGATGAAACGCGTCGTCCAGACGCATGCCATCCTGCTCAACTGCGTCAAGACCTCGGGACATGGCGAGGTGCCACTCTACACCAAGGAGGATGTCTGGTCGCAGATACAGACTGTGGTATTTTACATTTCCGCCTGAAATTTATGGTTAGGAATGATTTTGTTCAAAACTGAACGGTTTGTCCGATAGCTCAAAAATCGCCAATTCGCATTTTAAATTTTACAGATTTTTTTCTTTTGAACCTGTCAAAATCCAATGGTGAAAACTTGTTTTAAAGACAGTATTGCGACCTTGGTCAATTAATTTTAAATTTCAATAGGAGGAGGTTATTTATTATTAAAATTAATTATTCTTGAAGTATTGATATTAGTGTGTTTTCTTATTTTGCAGATGCAGCTGTTGCTCTCGCAGTATTTGGACGTCGGCCATGCCTCCAGTGCTGCTGGTGCCAGCGGCAGTTTCGCTACCGGGGCGCAGATGGCGCTGACCGACTTGAACGCCCATTTTGCTAAACGGAGACCCAATAAGTAAAAATTATAATCCTGAAATCAATTAATTTCATTGTTAGTGTAATATATATATATATATATTTATTAGTCTAATAATCATATAATTAAATTATAATTAACAGTATGAAGTTAATTATAATACCGTTCAGATTAATCGTTACTTTCACATAACCAGGATCCAACATAACATTATTTTATCGTAGATGTCATTGGCAAGTTGTATTAGTAATTATCAATGATTAATTATATGTGCAACATATAATATAAGTTGCTAATGAAAATGGATTGCTTTATAAATGACCAAGAATTTTAACACGAATTGAATGTATTATTTGGATTGCAGACCGCAGAGGAGCGCCCTGTTCCGCTTTGAAGGATCGCTGCAGTCGATGAGCCTGAACAGTTACCTGAAGGAGACGGCCGGAACCAACGGCGAGTCGCAATATCCGGGCGACGATGGTGGCGTTAAAGGGACCCTCGTCCAGCCCAGCGTGCGTCACATTATCGCCGTGTACCAGCCTCTGTTGGAGTTTATCGAGGAGATTGAAAAGGATATTCAGTGTCCGCCAGGGTATGCTGCTATTCTGGATCTCGTGTCTTTTAAAAACTAACATTACAGCTCATTCTTAATGTAATTCTGTTATAGATAGATAGATAGATAGATAGAGAGATAGATAGATAGATGGAACAGATACATATATAGATAGATAGATAGAGAGATAGATAGATAGATAGATAGATAGATAGATAGATAGATAGATAGATAGATAGATGGATGGATGGAACAGATGGATAGATAGATAGATAGATAGAATTGTTTATATGTAATACAGTGTTAATATTGTTTAATGTAGTTGTTAGATTCATTATAAATTAATCATTCATAACTTAAGCGTATTGTTGATTTAATTTTATGGTTTTTATAATTTCAACTATGTTTTCGAATGCAATTTAAGTTTACATCTCATTTTCATCAGTGTGTTGACAGTTCAACAGCATTGACGATGAGTTTAATGAAAGTGAGCGATTTAATTAAGGTAAAATAAATGTTAATATTTATTAAATCATTTACGGAAAATTATTTGCGGTATTTGATAATTATCCAGTTTTTGTTTTTGTCTCAGTTTCTTTGATGATTTTTAATAACAGCACTAAATAACTATATTTTCTTTTAAAAAGATAATTACGTTAATTAGTATGAAGGATTTTAATTAGGATTCAGTTGAAAGATGAATGTGATATGAATTAAATAGGACTCATTGCGCCCTGCACGCGTTTGTCACCGACTTCACGCGCGACGTCTTCCTGGGCCAAATCCACGTGGAACTGGCCACGTCGCTGGAGGAAGCCACACGCAAACTGGACACCTGGAAGGCTCTGACCAATCCGGAAGCGCTGAAAAACCTGAAAAGCAGTCGACCACTCCTACAGGTATTCAAATTGAACTCAAACCATATTAATTAAAATTTATGCTGAATATTAATTAATTACTATTCTTATTTTTCTTTAAGCTAGCTGTAATTTATTTTAATTTTATTAATTATTTATTTATTATTTATTACCAATTTAAAGTAAATTAAATGCCAATTTATTTAATTAATTAGCTCTTCGATATCACAGTTTCTTGATATCGATATAATTGCTACGTTATAACGATACGATAACGATATGATGCATCGAGGCTATCGATATTGAAGTAGATATATCTAATAACCCTGAATATCACTATCGGTCTATTTTGTTTTACTTGACTTGGCTCAGTATGTTATTAAGCTTCAATTAGTGATCAGTAATCATTTTTAATTGATATTATTTCGGTAATTGTATTTGTTGCAGAGCACAGCGCAGGTACATCAGTGCGTCACGGAGCTGAGGCAGTTGATGCAGTCGCTACCGCAGTTTTTCGGTCACTTTCTAGGTACAAGAGGAACAGCACGGTGCATTTAAGGACTTGGACGTTATGTCTATCATTCTATACTAATATAAAATTAACTTTTCATTAACTTTAAAAGACGTTTAGTTTAATGACTCGCGATAGCCTTGATCACTATTTATCATTTCAAATCGCCAGTATAAACTGTTATTCTCAAGTCCTTTACATTTTGCGTTTAACTGGGTGTTTTTTTTTATCTAATTTTTTAAAAATGGATTTTAATCAGGTATGGCCTGCAGCAGTCTTCTGAACTACTGCGAAACCTGTCAAGCGGCTTATCGCGGACTCGTCCAACCGGAATCCGAAGACAAACGGGTTATCAGCGCAACCTGGGCCAAGGACGAAGATATCAACAGATTCCTAAGGTTTTTTTATCGCCTTTCATTTTAATACTAGTTTTTTTTTTTTAAAGGGATAATACCTTTTTTCAAAATGACGATTATTTTTAGACCAGTAGTCATCATTTGAGCGCATTGTTATGAAGGTTTTATCGAAAATATCAAATGGTATTAAAAGTATAAGCTAATTTAATAGCAGTAAACTTTAATTGTAACTGTGAGTGCGTAATTGAATATAGAACCTAAAAGTATCTAGATGGTTGGCCCGGATGTGTAATCGGCTGTTAATTCATTGGCTAATGACTCGGCAAATAAACTTTGATCTGATTTGTTATTGATCGTATTTATTTAGATCGCTGGCCAGTTGGACGGCCCTACAGTCGGTGAGACACGGCAGCAGCAGCGCGGAAACTTACGACGAAAGTCCCGAGGAAATCAACCAGAGGAGCGCCAAGGAGACCGAGATCCTCACCGGCAACCTGGGAGATGCCGTCATCCCTCCGCATGAGATCCTTGGCGATCCTATGCAGCTCAGGATCCTGGCTCTTCTGCAGGAAAGCTTGGTAAATCCCTTTTTCTTAAATTCAATCTATTTAACTTATAATCTTACATTATTACTTGCATTCATATATCATTCATAGTTCATATGTCGAGGTAAATTTGACGGATTCTTGTGGACAGGAATGGTTTGCCGGGTTCATTCAAGAATTCGCTCACTCGATAACGCGATCCAGCGCAACAGAGTCGCTCCCGGCCGTTCCGGAGTCCAATGTACAGACGCTGCACCAGATTTCCAGGGATTTTGAGGACCTGGCCGACACGTGTCTCCTGGTTCTCCATCTTGAGGTCTGTTTGTATCGATTCTGCTAGCAGTAGTTAGTTAGTTTATTAACCAAGTTGGTTAATTGGTCAGACAGTTTATTAGCTAATCAGTTGTTATATTTGCTTACTAGTTATCTGTTTAGTTGGTTAATTAATCTGTTAGTCAGTCAGTGAGTTAACAAGATAATTAGTTAACTGTTAATTATATTGCTTAGTTATATTTATAATTAAGTAGCGAACTCGAAAGAATGGTCTATGTACTTGAATAGGTAAATAGACTCGTTGTTCTTGTTCTTAAAAGAATAGCAAGCTGTTTGCTAGTTTAGCTAGCTAATAGCTAGACGGATATAACTATTAGCTATTGTAACAACAAGGTAATTTTCTGTTCCGTTCTTTGTCTAATTCTTAATCTGTTTAATTAAGACCTAATAATTAATTTAATTGTTATGCGGTTAATAATTATGTATATAATATGAATGTTTCCGTATCATTATATATTGAGCCGTTCGTTCTTGATTTCTGCACTTGTTCTGTTTTGATTCTTGGTTTTAATTAGATTTTTATTTGCTGAATTCATTATTATTGCTGTCCTCGTGATCGTTATTTGTTCTGCTAGGTGCGAATGCATTGCTTCTTCCATTTGGTGCCATTGGGCCTTCACGCCCAATTCTGGCTAGCCGGGGACAATCAGGAGCCGGACCCTGAGATTGGACGACTCAGCCGCGATCTAACTGCCATCGACGAGGCTTTAAGCGCTTACCTTCAACCCAGGAAACTTAAAGTTAGCTTCGAACATTCTACTGTTTTATGTGTTAAAAAAAACTAGCGTACTGATTAACTTTACTCAATTGGTTACTATTTACTAAAGTAGTAAGTTATGATGGAAATTTATGGTAAAACTAAATTTTGCCGGTTTAATCTTAGCTGTGAAGATGATTATCAAAGTATTTTTTTTCTCAAAAGTTTGGCTGGTTAATTAGCCCGACGGCTTTGTGTGTTGATTGATGAATGTGAATTGGGATTGATGTTTTAATTTATCTTGAATGTCTGTTGGCAGTACGTGTTTGAAGGTGTGAGTCACTTGGTGGCGAGCATCCTGATCAGTAGCGTGCAGCACATTCGGCGCATTAACGAGAACGGGGTGAAAAAGATGTGTCGCAACATTTTCAGCGTCCAGCAGACGCTAACGAGCATCACGCTGGCACGCGAACCGGCACTGGATCACGCCAGGCAGTATTTCGAGCTCCTCTGCTTAACACCCGAAGTAAGTCGCTGTCACACCTGTAACACTCAAACGCGGATCCCCATCACGAATCAACAAGGATATTCAATCAAATAGATGACTATTCGGTTGTCTTAACTTAATATATCGTTAAAGTAGAATGAAGATGATGTTAAGTTTTATATAAGGGGATAAGGACAAGATACAATTAACTTTAATTGTCTAACCGAAACGGTAAACATTTAGTGTTTAATGACAGTAGGATTGTACTGAAATGGTAAGTATAAGATAACTGTTTATATTTTTCACGCTGCATTGGTACCGTGTCAGGAGACCAGTTTTGCTTATAACGCCGAGGCAAGTTTTTAAAAGGCTAACCAGAGATAAGTTCCAGTGTCTCAGTTAATTCTTTTTTCAAATTGTAACCATTTAACTTTTAATTTTGTTTGTGTTCTTATATGATGTTGTTCAAGTGATTTGATCGGCAGTTAACTTAATTGTCATAAAACTAATCTCTGTTATTGATTTTTTTTTACGAAAGGAAATTTTAAACGGCATCATGGAACGTGGAGCCCAGTACACGGAACTGGAATACGTCCAAATCCTCCAGCTTTTGCACCGCAGTCGTCCAGGATCGACTCCGGCCGATGTCACGCGTCATCTGGAACGCTTGTCCGAGATCCTGGGTGAATTGGGAGTGACTGTTTAAACTGAATTCGGTGAAAATATTTCCTATCCCTTTTTGAAACTAAATTCTTAGGTTAATTCATTTGATTGGTTCATTAAAGTGGAGCTTTATAAGAACAAATAAATCAGATAAATGAGTGGTTCTAATGTTTAATGGACTGTATTTTCGTCCGCCAACGATAGCATTACACAGAGAAACATTACAGCGAGTAAATTCGAAATAGAAATTTTTTGAGAAAAAAATTTACAAAAAAAAACGTCTTCGATTGGAAAGTCTTTTGTCCTTGTAAGTTTGCTTGCTTCAATTTGTTGAATTGTCATGCTGTTGAATTTTTGTTTTCATCTCTTTTTAAGTTTTGGGAATTGAAAGACTTTTGATTAAGCTGACCTTTGACCCAAAGAAAGAGGAGAATATTTTAATTTGTAAAAAAAAATCAAAAACAGACTTAAATTGAGTGAGCACACCTTTTTTGTCTTTTTGAATTGAATAAGGGAAAAAAGTGGAAATTTTTTTGGAAAAAAAACGTAAATTAGCTTAAGGCTTTGATATGTCTATGACAAAAAGAAAAGAAATTTTTTTTCTTTAAATTTGAGAATAAAAAATAAAGAGTATAAGGTGAATGATTTAGACATCGGATTGGCATTTGAGGCGCATGAAGAAATTTTGAATGGAGTTTTTCAAAGGTGCGTAGAGATGGCGCTCGATGAAGAGGAATTCGGGCCAGATGCGTAGTCGTGCGGCGATTTCGAGTTCACTCTCGAAGAGCACCACCAGAGTAATGGCCGACAGACTGACCAGACTCAGGATGCTAATCATTAGAATGAGAAACAGTTTGATCCAAACACTGGGAGCCAAGCGGCGAGAGAGATAAGGGATTTTGAAACTAATCCCGCGCGATGGATCGTCGATCCTGCAAGTCAGGTTTTAGTAAAAGGATGTGGGTAAGTTAGTAGCCGGTTAGCAAAAGCAGTGGTGATTAGTTAGCAAAGGTTCTGTCAGGTAACTATATAGTAAGTCAGCTATAAGGATTGATAGTTAGCAGGTGGTAACAATTAGTTAGTCAGCTGGGAGGTTTTGCTAGTTTAGTTAGCTTAAGGCTGTTATTCAGCTGGAAGCGACTGTTGACTATTTTTGATAGCTGAAAATAGTAAGTAGGTGAAGGTCGGAACATGGAATACTTAATTAGTATTGCGCTTAGCTAGTAACTAGTCAGGTAGGTTAGGGATCCAGCTAGAAAATGACTGTCGCCTAGTTTAGCTAGTATAGGACTGTCCGTAAGTATAAATTAGTAGCGTTAACTTAGTTTTATTAGTTGGTAGTCAGGCTATCCTACTGTTAGCTATGTAGAGACTTGCCAAAAGTAGCAATTTCGATACCAAATTGATGAGGCTGGTTTAGTATTGTTAGCAAACATATTTGGTATTGCGTAGCAAGCTACTTTTCAAGTGCCGTAAGTAATGTAGAGCAGTGTTGGGAACAAACGATTAATTAAGCAGCTAGCGTAATTACTTCAAAACAGACTAGTTGATATTATTAGCAAGCTCAGTTATTGTAGAACTAGTAACAGCTATAACTGGCTAACTAAAGTTATTTGGCTTCCAGTAGTAACATATGCTAGTTTCGTAGTTCGTTAGTGACGTCAATAACTAAGTACTACTTTTCGTGCACGCACTAGAATTAGTTAGTAACTTAGGAATATCAAGAATGCTAGTAAATCAACTAGCAAATTATTAAGGTAGTACATTAATCGTGGTTTAGTAAGTAAGTTAGCGCGTTAGTCGTAAAGTAAGTAGCTTTCATAAGTTAGTTCATTGGCTAGTAAGCTAATATTGTTAGCAAAGTTAGTAGAGCCAGCATATTAGTCAGTTAGTTGGTATAAGCCTATTAGTATATCAGATTAGCAATATGGAACGTTAATAGTAAAAACGATAACGTTAATTAGTTAGTAGGTTGGTTAGTAAGTTAGCTAGTAAGACCGTAAATAAATTAGCAAGTTAGTAAGGCACGTATTCGCTACTAGGAATCTATTAGTAAGTAGCCAGCTAATTCTTTTTGTCAAACCTACTGATATTCCTAGCTGAAACTTACTTGTCATTTCCGTAAACTTGCTGCGAGCTGTTCCTGACTCTTTCGCGGGTACCGCTATTGGATACGTTGAACCCGGCACCCATCTCCGGATCGTAACCGTAGAAGTCAGAGTCGATCCCTGTGTCCTCAGCAGCAGCGTTAGCCAGCGAGGACATCTCGCCAAGCGGTCGCAAGTGCCTCAAATCCAGGGCGACCCAACTTGCGACGTCGGACCGGTCGTCCTGACTCCCGCTGCCACACGAGGATCCATCGTACGAGTCGCGGCCTTCTGGGATGTGCGAGGAAGTCTTGGTACTGGCGGACGCGGACGAGTTATCCTCCGCGTTGTGGATGGCGCTCGAGTAGATCTGACTGCGGTTGCGCGGCAGCGATAGGTCGCGCCGGTCAGAGCGATCCTTGATGCGGTCGTGACGGTCCAGGGACCCCTGTGCGTAGTGCAGTCTCGAGATTGTGGTGGACTCCTCTGTAAGAGCAATCGGAGAATACAGTTAATGGTTCCAATGGTTCGTAGGATTGAAAATCTTATTCTTTTGTGAAATCAAGTACCTATCGATCCTCCAGTCTAATACAGGGATCGTCTATTTCAAACGTCATATGACCATGGCGTGTAGATGTAATTATTACGGTAGTATGAATCATAGCTAACTTATGCAACTTCAAAAGCATAGAATCCAATGTCGAATGCAAGATGCAATTATGTCGCCAACAGTAGCGCCATCTAGTATTACACTGGTAAAGCTAGTGCTTGTCGCCATCTTGTGCAAAGCCATATTGCTAAGGTAAGGCTGTATTTGCAGGAGACTAACGTAATAACAATGGGTGATCCTTTAATACAGAGTTATGATCATTAGCGTGGTATCATTTAGGCAAAATCTATCCCGTCTTAGCAATTTGCCCTCGAGGTAAGGGTCATTTCAGCTTGACCTTTGCGTTTCTAGAGGTTAAAGCTTATTAACTTAAGGCTGTGCAACGGAGGTTTTCTAACCGCTTAAGCCAGTGTCAAGGGCAGTGCCGTGCCGAGGGAAATAGGGGGCCTGGGCGAAACCCTTCTTGCGAGTTGAGGGCCCAGTTACAGGCCCCTCGGGTCCCCTTGGCCAGCAAAAGTAAGCGGGTAAGGGTCATTTCAGCTTGTAACTTTGCATTGGCCAGAGGTTAATGCATTCACTAAAATCAGTTACCAAAGGAAATTGAAGTAGTTAAACTAACCGTCATCTTCTTCGTTCATCTCGCGGGACGGTTCGGAAAGAGCGCGGCGCGCGCCGTGACTGTTGCGACCTCGGCTGCGGACGATGTAACTGCTGAGATCTTCGGACAACTCGCGCTCCACCCTTCCGCAGTAACGGACTTTGGAACCGCGGGAAAAGAAACTGCCACCCGTGACTACGGCTGGAATCTCCGCAGATGAACTGAATCTAACATGTATATATATATATATATATATAATTAAATGAATTGTAATTCATTTAAGTATACAATATAATTATAATAAGATGTTTGAAGCGAGAGCAAAATTACGTGAAGAATATTCGTTGTTCCACCGAGTACCGCCACAACTGTCGGCAATCTGAAGCCGAGCTGCATTTGAAGCCCACAGTGTGCTTTTTCTACAAATTTTAATGTTATTACATATATATTTCAGTAGACTGATTACCGAGGTACTTACTTTTGTCCTGGCATCCTATAAAACGTGATATTTTAATTAGTTTTAATGAAGGTTAAGCTGATAATTTGGTTGAAAATGAGTCATGAGTTACGATAGACGTTGTGAAACGACTTACTTCTGCAATTAGCAGGTGAATGATGAACATTTTGCCTTCGTAATTTATCTTGGAAATGTCCTCCCAGCGGAAATGATGCGTTCTGCGACCGTTGAGAAATGTGGCAACGCCGCTGTGATTCGTCCCTATGTACAAACGGATACCACGTGGATCCTGGAAAGCAATCAACAAACTTTAAAAACGCTCTCCAATCAAACAAAAGCGCGCGAATTTCAAATTAACGGTAATTACATCCGTAGTCGTAATGTATTTCACTCAGTATTAGTTAATTGAAATTGGATTTTTTTAAATTAATATTAAACTTAATATTGTTGACTTGTATTATTGACAGCCGACTTGTAAAGAGGAGAGGGTGTGGTTTACTGCTCATTCCAATGAATTGAGTTTATTCACACTCTTGTGCCGTTTTGCCCAAGTTGAAAGGGACCTTATCTAGTCAGGTGGCAAAGTCCATTAACACACATGTTCTATTAGGTTAAAGACAAAAAGCGACTGTTTTAAATTCTATGAAATCCAATCTACGCGTCTAGTCCTGTTTGTCTAGATTGTCTGTTCCACCTTCCATTTTCCAGTTTGGGCTGATTACTAAAACCCAATTCATCACTTTTGTGAAATTAAAAAAAACTAATTGTAATGTTTATTACTGAATTAGCTAAGTTTAAGTGAGGTTTGTTTAAGAGGGGGTACTTTGACAGGGTGCGGGTCAATTCCATAAGTGTCTAAAGCTGCTGCTTTGCGCAAAAAGGCCACGACTGATTGACTGGCAGAAAGTCCCTTAACGCCGCCTATTCTGCCGCTGTGGAAATCCTCGACCAGCTGCTCGAATCTCTCGGTCTGATTCAGCACCAACTGCACTTCGGAGACGTAACCCGGCGGGTTCCGGTTAGGCTCGTACTCGCCCAGTTGTTCTGCGGGCAAAAAGCAAATTCATGCAAAAAGTCATTTGATTTTATTGTCGCAATCTAACTGTCAATTAGGAGAGGTTTTTAGTGATGAATAAAAGCACAGTTTAACTTTGTTGTATAATCTATTTTTGTGGATAAATGAAATCTGAGTATGGGATAGGCACTGCCCAAAACTTGGGCGGTCCGCTAATTAAAACCAGTACATTATAAGGTTGTAAGGGATTAAACGGATCCAACTGAATGAAATGCTAAAAATAGTAAAAAGGGGAAAATCAACCGAGACGAATATCTCCCCTATCCTATTAGTATAGATGGCGTACATACATAACAGATAGACAAATAGATAGATAGATAGATAGGTAGATTGATAGATAGGTAAGTAGAGAGACAGGCAGATAGACAGACAGACAGATATATATATAGATAGATAGATAGATAGATAGATGGATGGATGGATGGATGGATGGATAGATAGATAGACAGATAGTAGATACTTCATACGTGGACACGCAGACAGATACCTAGATAAATTCCAATTGCCTAGTGGGTAGGTAGATAGCTAGATAGTTTGAAATTAATTCTCGCCTGAGGGCATACACTCAAAGCAGAGCTACAAATATATACCAGTTAAGTACGAGATATCCGAATTCAAGACAGATACAGGGAAAAAGTATATCGACGCTGGCGAGACAAACCGAGTCGCGACACAGTGTAACATTTACAGAGCGCCATTAAGTGGCAGTGAGCATAAATCAAGAAACGAAAAGCTAGAGGTTAAAGAAGGGGCATTAACAAAATAGAGGAATCGGGATAAGAAGGGTAACAAGTCAAATGATACCCTGAAGACATAAAGCAGCCAGAAGAGCCATATCCTGGCTTGGTCCGGGGCTATAAAGACGGCCATGTTGAAGATCCCGTCGCAACTGAAGGTAGATTTGATGACGGGTTGACTCTCGCAAACGCACCGGATCCGGCGGATAGAATTTCACCCGGAAACACAAGACAACAGCGTGCAGTTCTGTTCATAGTTAACATACATCTTACCAACAACCAGCGACTCGTAAAACAGCATGCTTACATCAATTATACTAAGGATTGTACCGATATATCGATATCAATCGATGAAATTTGACTCAGATATAGTGCATCGATTATGGTATTGAAGAGGATTGTAGACCTAACACATAGGGCGTCACTATACGATAACTTCAATAGAATGAATCCTAGTACTTCCACTATTTCAAAACTAGAAACACTGCGCAAGGTTAACAGCGCGGGAAGAAGGAAACGAACCTTTAATTTGTCTGCCAATGGACCTGCTCAGGTCAAGCCATTTTCGCTGTTTCCTATGGTCGACATATCGTAATCCAAAGTAATCCTTTTCAGCAATGTCAAGCTGCTGGCAGACGTAATCGAGAAGCTGTTGTCCTTTGTTCCTCGGCTGTTTCATCCGGCCGTAAACCAAACAATGGCACTCGTTAAGAATCGTCCAAACCAAAATAGAAATTCTTCACCAGAAACTCAAACTAAAAAGTTGATGTAGTTGAACTTGATTGACATCATTTTATAGGTCACTGTTGTCTTTTCATCCGATTTAACTTTCTCCCTATCCTCGTGTACAAACGGCATGACGCGCGCCATAGTGAAACTTTCACATTTTTTTGGTTCTTTCTTTCAAAGATAAAATATAAAATTTCCAATTCTTGGTTTTATAGCCACGCGATAGATTTCTCTCTCTCTCTCTCTCTCTATCCTTAAATACAGACCGCTGCTTTTAATAGCCAATGAACAGAGACGCCCATTTTGAATTTTTTATTCGTATTCACGTATTTATTTATTTTTTTTCACTGGTGAATTATTTCCTCGGTTCATTTCAGTTATCTGTCGCCAGACTGTATGGCCCAAGCCGCGAGCCCTGCGAATGAAAATGCACTCTGTATAATTAAGACCTTGCCTGGAACATCATGACAAAAACGTATCCTGGCTTGGAACAAAAACAAATAAAAAATCCATCTTTGACAAAAAAATGGATGTAGTTTGTCCGGTTATAACTTTTCACAGTGCGTCCAAAGATAACAATTTAATAATGTAATATACAAGTTAATATCACTATATATATTAGTAGGTATATATTAAAGCATCAGTAATTTCTTTCCAACTGTTGGAATTTTATTTTGGCAAAACTAATGAATCGATTTGCACCAAACTTTCAGATTGTGTTGAGTATTTTTTGCGTTGCTATATCTGTGAAACTGTAGGAGCAGTAAGCAATAAACTCTTTCCCAGTCTGAACCCTTTTCTGTATTGCTCTACACGGTACACATGATGTCGTAACGTGTAACAAGATGAAATAACAGAAACAAAACTGCGACTTGACTTAATCAGAAACGACCAGGTTTATCACCATACTTTTTTCAGCTTAACGACTCCGTAATTGTACCGGTCGATGCGTATGTTTTTACAGTACACACAGTGTATGTGTACCTGGGTAACATGCGAGCACTATACTGAGTGTAAGAGAAAGACAGAGAGCCCGTGAGAGAGGGAGAGAGACGGGAGGGACAAAAATAGTATTGATCTCTGCCTTAAAGCGAATATCCGACATTATCAGTTGTGAAACGAGACTGCATGTGTGTTATCATACGGCCAGCCAGTAGGATTGAAGTACTTATTAGTCAAGAGAACCAATAGGAAGAGCTATTAAAAACTGTGCCAAAAGTTGGTCTACAAGTTTTGCTTGAAAAGCAAAGAAGCCAATGAGTTTGTAAATAGCATGTCTTTTGTTGTGGATGGGAGAGTGGAAACTTACCTGGAAATCGCACTCGAGTATCTCTTTGTCGTCGAGTAATCTGATGGCGCATTTGTAGTCTTGGTTCACGTCACTCTTGCTAGTGAATTTGAGCATTTTGCAACGAAACCATGCTGGCTTTTGCCCCCTAACTAAACCAACAAGGACACTCCCGGTACTTGCCTGGGCACGGCCACCAAGCAAAACCCAAAAGGAGAGAGGGAGGCCAAGAAACAGGCACACGAGCAACACACGCGGTACCCGGCGCTTCGCTTGGCCTGCCGCTGCGTGTCGATCATGCGTACTCGGTCTTACCAAAATGGACGCTCTAGGATAGCAAATTGAACGAATTCGCCCAACAAAGCGAGCGCGTTGTAAACAGAACCTTCTCAGTTAGACCCATAGTAAGATCTACATTGTTTTTTTAGTGTACTGAAACCCTATGAACTTTTATCTGTGTGCATGCGTGCACTGATATATATGCTGAAGCCTAATGAATAGCATCCCCCCGAGGGAGATGGGTATTGGCGTATTGCTATATGTAGGTAGGTAGTCAGATCGACTGACAGAAAGACAGATAAGTAGATAGATGGTTAGCTAGATAGTTCGATCTATGGTTAGAAAAACAGAAAAGTACAGAAAGACAGATAAATCAATAAGTAGATAGGTAAGTAGTTAGTTTTGCATAGGTAGACAGACAGGTAGATAGATAGGTAGGTAGGTAGATAGGTTGGTACATTGATAGGTAGATAGATAGTTAGGTATTTAAGTAGGAAGTCACGTAGATAGATAATTAAGTAGATAGTTTAGGTGGGTGGATAGATAGATTGATAGATACATAGATAGATAGGTGGGTAGCTAGGTAAGTGTATACACTCTTTGATTATGCCTATAGAGGCTCTTGAGTTATTAGAGCAGAAACTACGGGAATGTTGATTGAAAATCCTATGTCCGTGTAACTATAATTATATCAAATCCTATGGTTCATACACCGGTTCTATTAAATCTAGCTTAAACTTATAGGCAGGCACGTCTAGTACAACCATGCTGGGAACTATGCCCCAAACTCTTACCCGGAGGGTTAATGTGAAGCCACAAGTTTCTTAATGAATGTGAATAAGCCGCACGGGGACTTGACACTCGCGACTGGATAAAAAGTTGGCTTCAAAGTGTGGCGCAGTTCTTCGTCGCAGGGCAGAATCAAAGCCAGGGGGTTATTTTACTCGGGGTATAACTTCGTGCTATTCGTTTGAGCAGCCGAGCAAAACGACTTCCATTGCCCGCCCGAATTTTCGGGCAGTATGTAGCCATTTATGTTTGCGCAGTCAATGTTTATGAAATCTGTATCCGATATTAAAGCCTTTGTGGGAAAAATTTGTGGAAAACGTTGGGACGTGGTTTGTGTACATGGAAAGAGATGGCGCTGTCACTGGATTCAGAAGTTTGCGGTTCTCCAAAAATCTTGGGAGGTCATTTCAAGACCGCAGCTACTATCTGTCTATCTATATATGTATCTATCCATCCATCTACCTATCTATCTATCTATCTGTCTATCTATCTTTCTATATATCTTTCTGTCTCTCTCTCTATCTATCTATCTATCTATCTATCCATCTATCTATCTGTCTACCTATTTACCCATCTACCTATCTATATATCTTTCTGTGTCTCTCTCTCTCTCTATCTACCTATTTACCTATTTACCTATTTACCTATCTACATATCTGTATATCTATCTGTCTATCTATCTATCTATCTGTCTATTTATTTATCTGTCTATCTCTCCATCCATGTATCTATCTATCTATCTACCTATCTATCTATCTACCTATTTACCTATCTACATATCTGTCTATATATCTATCTGGCTATTTCTATGTTTCTGTCCATCCCCCCACCGTCTGTCTATCTATGCCACTAATTCAGCCCTCGGCTAAAACATGCAAGACGAGTTCGACTTTCAGTGTACATCTTTAAAAGATGTGTATTTGGACTGCATTTACCGTCATTATAGGTATAATAAAGCATAACAAATGCTAAACTAAACTAGTAATGCGTCGTATGGGCACGAATAATTAAAAACAGTTGATATGATAAAACCACATTTTCGTTCATTCATGTTATCATCTGTCACCTGCACATGATGTAATAGCTACCTATATATAATAATTGGAACTTAGATTCTGATAGGTCAATACCTAGTATTTTTGGTGTTGAATAACACCTGATCAAACACATGTGGGACAAACCTTTTACAGTTCAAAATGGACACATTTCGGAGATTAAATTACGCATTTACTATTTTAATATTTTCTTAATTAATGCGTAATCAATCTAAGATACTTAAACCCTTAGACACCTTAATAATATTCAAGAATCTATCATTCACGGATTACATAATGTAACGGCACTATAACGAAGATAGAAATTCACCACATCCCGCGTCATCTTTCGACAAAGTCACTTGTTAGAACAGCTGAAACCACTAGTCACCGTTCAGTTGCATCTAACATCAGCCAAGTCGACACGTTCTCCCATCAATTTCATTTCACAGATTTGGAATCATCCACCGACATGTCGAAGACATATCCACAGTTTCGATATGCGGCAGACTACAAGTCGACGACATGTCGCTCTAATCGGTGTCATTGTATGTTAACCATTCTATGCAAGTCTATAGGGGTCGTTGCTCTTCCTTTTTTTCGTTGCTTCGGTTTTTTGGTTAGAAAAAGACGGATTCGTGTAGAAGGGGGACAGACCCCGTTGCGAAGAGGTCTCGCTATCTCGGGTGATTAGGAAAAAAAGTGGAGAACGAGAGCTTAAAAGCGACGGTGGCCGTTGGGTGGGACTTCAGTCGCCATGTACGCCTCAGCCAATATGGCAGCGCCCACCAGTGTCGTGGTGCTCGACAGAGGCAATAATACCACGTGCACTGTCAACTTACACGGTGAGTTCCACATACTCTTTTCCCATTCATTTCCCCGTCTATACACTTGACTAATATTTTACAAAAAGATTTACGGTTAGGTTGAAGTTGACTCAGTTGATTGTCAGTTGCTTTTATATCAACGGGACGGGGATTACAAGGTTTTTTTTTATAAATAAGCCCGCCGCTTCTCTTCGGAGCGTTTCGAGTTGGGACTGTTGTTTTTTTTACCCGGCTGTATCGTAGTGTGCGGGTTGCGCTGACGTTTTCGGGTTGCGCGGCGCCACCTAGCGGACGGTTCGTGAAACTCGTATGTTGATCGATTTGTGGAAAACGCCAGGAAAGAAGTGAAACTTTTCATTTACTGCGATACACGCAATCTACGAATCTGTAATTGGTTTTTTTCCCCCATTCGTTCCTCCCGAAATCTACGACAGAGATCTAGTTTTCTGCGGATCTTTTGTCCGGTTCCAATGAATATACTATGAAGTTTGGGAAACTGTCATTAGTTTTTTTTTCTTCATTCCCTTCTCTTCTCAGCGGATAATTTGAATTCCAGTATCCAAGAGGGATAACAAAAAAGTGGTATTTGAAAAGAGAATGACAGTTAGACTTTCTATTTACCACACGCGTGTTTCGATTCTATATTGAGGATATACGATTCGGGAAAACTGATCGTCTGCTTCATTGGACAGTCACTCAGGCGTTGATACGTTAGTGTTTCCACTCAAACTTTCAACAGTTCCAACTTGCTAACTACACAGTATTGCAATGCCAGTTTAGTTTATGTGAATCTCTGTGAGACATGCGACGAAAGTTAAACTGTTTACAACATGATTGGTCAAAGAATTACAATCGGAGAATCTTCAGACACTATATCGATATTACAGTCTAATAACCGTCTCACCAGTTACGCAATTATACCGATAATAATAGTAATCGGGATCATAATGATGGGTATAATATAGGTCAATAGGACATGCATCAATCTTCAACATTCAGACACAAACATTCAACGAACACTTACAGAGATTTCATAATCAAGTATGCAACCATCAGCCTATTCATATCTACATCCGTATCCATCTAAACATCAAGTATAGGAAATCTCTAAAGGTGTACGAGTTCAAACTAAGAGCGGAAACACTGTTCGGATAAAGTCGATTCGGTCCGCAGTTCGATTAAAAGGAAAAGAAGGGAAGAGAATCCGAAAACCCGCGCCGAGGTTTTGTGCCCCGAGCGCGCGCCAGTTTTTGCCGCGCGCCAGTTCCCGAGTCTTGGCTCCAAGCAGAGTCGCCCTTTTTTCAGGCGCATAAAAACGCCTGGGCCCCTGAAGAAACAGGCCCTCGGAGGAGTATAGAGCATACGGCTAGAAAAACCTCCCTCTCCCTGGGAAAAACAGCCACTGCACAAGATAAGACTTCCAGCAACCAACCTTCGGAAGGGAAGAGAAAAAAATGATATAAAAAAGGATGAACCTCCATCTTCTATCGAGGAGAAAATATACTGTATAAAAAAGAAAAGCCCAAGCGTGTAATTAGAAAAAGTTCTGACTTGGACTGGAAATGCAAGAAGATGAGCGTTGGGAAAAAAAGCGACGACTTTATACTAGGAAAAGAACGGTTCTTTCGAAGCATATTTCCACATTCTGTGAAGACAGCGACAGATTGGTGGGAGTTAACCATAATTTTTTAGGGGTTAAAACTCTTGATTTTTTGTTGGCTGTAATAATACCAGAAATTGCCAGCACCGAGTATTTTTCTTCGACGGTTTTTTGTTATTTGCAGCCAGCAACGTCCGTGATATCTGTGTTTTGTCATTTCGGTGGCGCCGTTTGCAGACTTGGCAATTACGCTTTTGCACAAGGGCCACGACAAAAGATGGCGGCGACAAGGAACCTTCTAATTTATTGCACGGTTACATCTCCATGTTATCCCTCCCCCCAAGTCCCCGTCTCCGTTTTTGTCACAAACCAGATGAAAAACCCTTTGACTTTGCTTTCCAACTCAGTTCGACTCGGCAATTTGGTCATTTTGCGACGGGCTTGCGGCTTTTTAGTGGCTTGCGAGAACCTTAATGCCTTCAGGCGATGTGCCCTTTCCCGCCATTTTTTGAATTGGAATTGAACAAAACGCCATCTAGCGCCAAAAACAACAAACATATTTTGCAACTTTCCCTCATTGATTACACGAATTTGATTAAGGCTGGCTAGGGCCCCTACTGCCCAAATATCTGGGCGGATATCAGTATGACTTTTATAGCTCTCATGGTTTACTTTGATCGAAGTGAATTAATCGTAAACTAGGGCTGCCCTATACTGCCCGAGAATCTGGGCGGGTAACAGAAGGACTCTTGTATAACTTACGGCGTATCACTGTATGATGACTTGTGATTATGATTGAACTGCACTGAAAGTTAGCCAGGGCTACTTCGTACTGCCCGAAAATCTGGGCGGGTTTCAAAATTAATCCTTTCTTAACTTAAAGCGCATCGTTGTAATAAGAAAATGATGAAGTATTTTGAACTCCATTAATCGTTAGCTTAAGGCAGCCTCATATACTGCCCGAAAATCCGGGCGGGTTTGAGAATGACCCTGTCGTAACTTATAGGGCGTATCGTTATACTAAACGATTAACAAAGCAATTCAGTAACTTGACCTTTCGTGTAAACTTGTCGAGATGAATCGAGCAAGAGGACTTGAAGACTGCCCGAAAACTGGGCGGTTTGGAAAGCCATTATGTACTTTAATAAACTATAGATCTAGGTTTGCAATTGTCAGTTTAAGTCCTGAACTGATCAGTTGTCTATTGTCGGCCAGTATGAATTAAACTTCTTAATTATCCGTCAATTTTTCAGGTGCCACCGTCGTATCCTGGAGAGTAAATAACCAGGAGCAACTTTTCGTCAGGTACGTGGAAGATTTCTTCTTCAGTATATTCCACAAATGACGCCATATTTCTTCTCAACATCATTCAGAATCTCATCGTGTTTACCTCACTTTGTTTTCCATTGCATTTCTAGCAAGCAAGCTGTTTTCGATGGGAAGAAACCTATCCGCGGTGGCATTCCCTTCGTTTTTCGTAAGTTTGACCCCATTTCTCCTCTTGTAATTTTTTAAATATTTATTTCAGTCCTCTCTGGCTCTCCGTTTAACCCGCCCCGTCTAACTTGTGTTTTTTCTTCGTCGCAAGGAAAATACAGTCCTCGGGAAAAGCCAGACACGAAGAAGAAGAAGAAAAAACAACAGAGGAATTCCTATAATAATAATCAGGGAGGGAAAGGAAAACCAAGGGGGAAAAAAATAGATTAAAAAAAATCAATTTATGTCAGAGATGATGCATCTTTGAAGCATTGGGATTTTAGATATACCGTGAATATAATGACTATGCATTAGATTTTTTTTCTACATCGCTTGTGTCATCGCTTAAAGATATTCCAGAATTCAGGTCACTTTTTTTTCCGGACGAGAAACTAACGGAACCTTTTTTTTTCAATGGGAATTCTGTAGCTCAGTTCGGTTCCTGGAACTACGGACCCCAACACGGATTCGCTCGTATCATCCGCTGGCATGTGGAGAAACCGCCGGAACGCTTGCCTTCCGGCGATGTCGAAGCCATCTTTTGCATCATAGATAATGAAGTCACTCGTTCCATGTGGAACTATGCGTAAGTGTTTGACAACTTGGATCTAGATTCCGCACTGAAACGTGAAACGTGTTCCAGTCTTATTGATTGGTTTCTTACTTCCTTGCAATGGGGGATAGGTTCCGTCTGTCGTATCGACTGATCCTGCGCGAGAAGGAGCTGCACTTCAGTGTAGGTGTCTACAACCCTAGTAAAGATGTCACTTTCTCGTTCCAGCTGCTGCTTCACACCTATTTCAAAGTTCCCGATGTGAGACGCTGTCAGATTACCGGACTTCACGGATGCGCATTTGTCGATAAAGTATACCTCTTACTACGTCAGATATTGCACCTCACCTCTCTCCGTTCCGTGTAGTATACACGATGTATGAACTAAACAATTAACGTAATTGTATTATGTTAACTTTTACTCTAACTAAAGTAGCGAACGAATTATTACTGGGATCAGTATAACTTACTAATGCCAGGATTATGTCTAATATATACAATACTGATGTATGTACATTTAGTTGCAGTACAGTTATACATCACTTGTTCATTTATACTGTTCTGCATAACTTAGCTTAAGATTTGCCCTCAGGGTATAAAAGAAGCCAGCCTGAACCATCTTGGCTTGCTACATTCCAACCGGTAAGAGTTTAACACGTACTGCAGTTCTGCAGACATTGGCTTCTCAAATGCCCTGAGGCTAAATGAAAAGCCAGTCTTCCCATCTCAGGGAAACGCTATGCCAACTGTGCTATTAACATGGTTTCTATACGTTTTGTAGACCAGAGACGGTGCCATATACCAAGAGACACGGGACGTGGTCACCATATCCGAATACACGGATCGGATCTATCAGAACACACCGCAGGAGCACATTATAACCAACGTGGTCTCCGGTCGTAAAATGCGGATTCAAAAATACAATTTCCCAGATACTGGTAGAGTAGATTCATACTTTCTATTTCAAATGCATGTGTACTAATTGAATTCTTTCAATAGTTGTTTGGAACCCGTGGATAGAAAAGGCGCGCGAGATTCAAGATTTCGGAGACGACGAGTATCCTAACATGGTTTGCGTAGAGTCTGGCCACGTGTCATCACCGGTTATACTCTTGCCGGGTACTGCTTTCGAAGCATCGCAGGTTTTGCAAGTCATGTAGAAGGTTTTCCTACAATCGACAAAATTCAAAAAATAATAATAAAAAAGAAGACGGGCCACAATGATTCTCCCGGTCATCTCATCCTTTTAATTACCATTTCACTACGAAATCAAATGAAGGAATTGAGCAACATTCTTCTCTTATACTGGCTGGCTATATATGGCAATAACAAGCAAACTATCTCTGTGTTTTTTTAATCACTATTATATAATGTAGTGTGTTTGTTGTTGTGTCTTTCAGTCTTTTCTCATTAGCTACAGAACTCCACTCGGGCTCTTTGTCCCGTATTGCAAAATTTAAACTGAAGAAACTCGAGGAAAAAAAAACAGTCGCACGCTCTTTTAAGAGACGTCAGTAGCAGGCGGAAATTTTAACGGTTTATAACCGGAGCATTTTTTCGAATCTTTGTAGCGACCATGTAACAAGATAGACTGTAATAGTACTTTTGAAGCCAACCTAAGGATCTTCGTCCCCAGTTGGTCGGTTAGATTCGATATAATACAGTAGTATCTTCGTAGCTTTAGATGTACATGGTGGAACACTTGAAGCCGACCTATGCGAAAATAACACGGTGCCACCTTAGTGTTTTCTGCAACCTTCTCCCTGTTCGTATAGGTTAGCCCCGCCCTCTTTTCGTGATTGGCTAGATGAGTCATCTTTGATCTATCACGAAGAAGTATTCCGGTGAAGTGGTAACCTTAGCTCGACTTCAGGGTCGGGACTATCTCGATGCATGGTCCGAGCAGTTATTTCGTCTTTCTCCTTTAAATTATTGATTCTCCTCTTCAGTGTTGCCGTTCATCTCTTTAAGATGACAATGAATAGAATCAATGAAACCGTTTGGAAAAGATGCTTTCTAGAAATAATACAATTCTACATTTTCGGCTTCATTCATTCAAAAAATCTGTATATTCTCTTCTACTTCCGCAAGGATGAAAATGAAAACATGTAAAAGTATACGAAAAGAGGATGTTAGGTTGAATTCAATGTGACAGATGTCTTGTGCCCAGCAGTTTCAGCTATCCTGTCCAAAGGGTATTCATACTTCTAGGTCCTGATGTATGTAGACTTCTCGGTGGCAAGTTTCTGCTTCAGTCGCATCATCTCCGCATCTCTAAACGTATCGATAATAATGTTACGAACGAGTGTTTAACGTTAAGATGGTTCTCGTAATACCGATGCTTCCTCGCTTCCAACGACAGTCCCTTGTTGGAGTCCTTCTCCGAGGCTCCTTTGCGTTTCTCACATTCAAGCTGTTTCTTGGCGGATTTGGCACGGGCGAGTTCTCGCTGGTTTCCGCCTGTGGAAAACATCAAGCAACGGTTAGAATCTCTCGACTCTGGTGCTCGCCACAGCACAATTTAGAATTGTGAATCGCCAGCAAAGTAACACGTTCTCTTTTGTTTGTACATTTTTCAACTTAGCTTTCGCAAATCCAGGTGAAACTTCTTATTTCACGACTGCATAACCCTGTTGTGGTCTTGTGTAGAAAATTCTAGAGGTAACAAGAAATGAAGCATATGGAGGCACTCCTATGTAAGATCTAGAAGCTTGCATACACAAGTGGATAGCGGATACGCTAACGAGCTAAACAGCTGTGGCTACCATTATAGGGCCCGTGCACAGTTTCAGTGATCGCGATATCAAGCGAAAGTTAGCTATCGATTATTGGATCTGGCCATACCCGTCCGTCATTCTGTACACGGAGCCTTATGGACAAGCCGTTACGAGTGATGAGTTTTTCGCCATTTTCTCAATAGTTTAAGTGAATTGCGTAAAGAAATGTACATCTCCGGAAACTACGTTAAATTTCCTATCGGCCAACACCGTAGTCGACTGGCTTATTTTATCCACAAGCGTGTATTTCAACTATTTGGTGCAAAACTCAGAACAGCAAGACAGTTTTTTTCTCGCGACCCAATTCAGACAATGCATTTGGAAGTTAACTATTATTATTTTGCATGCATAATACTAATATACGTTTCAGTGTATTATTCCTAGCAGTATTCTCATGTCTTATACTACAGGTTAAGTGTCTTTTATTTGTGCCCGAGCCAAATAAACCACAAATAATCTTAGTTCGAGAAGCCATCACTTTGTTACTTGTTATTTCACTTTGACGTTTACATTTAGTCGCTAAGTTCAATAATTCCTCACAGGTAAATCGGCTTGAAACCTGAAGTGGAACACTGCTTTGATACAAAGTGTCTTTCGTGTTGGCATCAAACATGTGCGGGAACAATCCCCCGTTGTGATGTTTATGGACCATTGCTTTTTAACAGACTTTGAAAACACGAGTAGTGGTTTTGACAAGGGATTCACATTTCAATGAATTTTTACTTTCAACAAAGGTCTTAAAAGAAAAAAACCCTCATCCTTCTACATGTCCTATTACTCGCTGCAGTAACGACTGCTCAGTTCAGCAGGAGCGCTTAGAATCTCCTTCTGTTTATATTCTCGTTGCAATAAATGATCAAAATGATTACAGCAATGAATTTCAACGATGCAAAGTTGCATCGTTGTCATATTACAGGCCTGTTTCAGCTCACTGCTACCTTGCGGGACATAAACCGCCTGCATCCAGACCAGTATATTGTGCCTGTGCGATAATCATTGCAAGTAGTCACACATATAGGTGCTGTTTTTTTCCACCCAACATAAAAGTTAGAATCTACAAGGAATTCCTTGCTATATGCAACAAACACTTGGGAATAAGTTCAGCTGGATAGAGGCGGGGGGCTCGTCGTGCGCCACATTAAACACATTGCTAAACAATTGATTGATTACACGAATAGCATAGCAAAATGCTGTGTTCAGCAATTGACGGAGTACGATACAATCCAACAAAATTTTTAGGTCCAGCATTTGGGCTTAATCCGAGCTTAATCGTTAAACATACATGCTCCTCGAATTGAGACGAGGCGCTCGGTCTGTTTTGCAGGTTCAACAAATTACTTCAAAACGGACCACAAATTTAATTTTCAAGTGTTCAGTATGCAAGTGAAGTAAATCAACCAAGAGATTCTTAGTTCACGTTGTGCTATAAACAAAACAATCCCGGTAAACACGACAGGATTCTACATTTTGCACCCAAATACACCTCAGTTTCTAAAAAAAATTCAATAAGCTCGATACTGGCCGACTGTAAATTCAATGCAGAGTGTACTAAAGTAAACTTGGTTTCGCAATTCACTGTGGTTTTTGAGAAAATCGCAAAAAACTCACGCTGATGGTCGCTTTTCCATAAGGCTCCGTGTACAGAATGACGGTCGGGTATGGCCAGATCCAATAATCGATAGCTAACTTTCGCTAGATATCGCGATCACTGAAACTGTGCACGGGCCCTATGCCTACACGGCAAGGCCGTCGGGAAAAATTTCCCGTGGGCAAATAGTCAAATTCAAAACGCTAAGCAAATTTTCACAATCTAACTTCCATAGTCCTGCAGCTGAATACCTGACATTAGAATTAATCTAGATTTCATAAAAACAACTTAATTTAGCTGTTATAAGAGCGCTATACACGAGATTAGGACTAACTGTAGGGTCACTATACAAGTTTTTAAGACGTTTTCTATCATTACAACAAAGTATATTTGAACTGCTGAGTGATGTGTTGAATAAAACCCTGTCTTTTGGTTCAAAAAGTTGTCCTTAATTTGCAAAACAATACTTACGCGTCATTTTGTACAAGTTTTGTTCAGAGAGTTTTGAGCCGTTTCAAGCGTGGAGAGCTGAATAACGTAAATAAAGACTTGGAGGGATGACAGGAAACAGGAATATCGGTTAGCTGTTTCTAGAGGATTCTACGGTTCTTTGCAGAACGCCATCTAGCGGGGATCCAGAGAACTAGTTATATTTCCCCCGATAATCCTAGATTAAATTCTTACCTACGTTCTCTTTGTAACACCTGACTCGACCTGTTTATCTTTAAACCCGGTTTAGTTTTTTTTAATTAACGTAATTATCGTAAAAATCGTTATCAACTTTAAGTTTACCTGTTGCCGCGTAGAGGAAATGCGCATTTCTGCGTGCAGTGGACCTCCACTTTCACGTTACAGTTCAAGTTATCCTAGTGGTTTTCTCAAATACTCGACATAATATTAACACAGTGTAAAGTATATTTCTTTAACTTTATTCTAGAATTTTATAGCAGGTTCAGCTTACACAGCTTTTAAAGCATCCGAAACTGTTTAGTAAAAGAGGAAACGCCACTCGTTTTTTTCCGGCGATGGATTTATTTAGCTCAAGTACTGTGTCCACCCAATACTTTGTACAAACAATCTTGATTTTTTTTCCTCTTTTGCGACTAAAATCTGCTGCAGGATTAAACCGTCCCCTACTAGTGCATGTCATAAACGGATTTCATGGCCAGCTCGGGCTTGTCGTAACCGAGCTCCTCAGGGGTGCTCAGACCGAGCTCTTCGAGGGTTGGGCGGATCTCCTGTGAAAAGCAAGACAGATATTACGTCTGCAGAGTATGTTAGTTTAACCCGTCCTATACCTGAAGAATGTATGGGTAGATTTCCTTGACACGGGGTCCGCACTTGTACTTGACGGCCTCGAGGAACCGGGTGGCGAGGGCAAAGTCGTTCAACCTGCGGCAAGCGTGCAGAGCTGCGATGACGATCTTGGGCTCAGGGACCAAATCCATACCACAGATATCGTTCATGGCCTGTTCAAGTACACATATATAACTATTCCCGTACGACGGTGAGAAATGGCAGTGCGAAGTCTACCTTGCGGCATTCCCAGCCGTCGATGTCCTTCCTGTTGAAGAAAGCCTCATAGCGGGCATCGAATTCCTCGTCCGACTCTACAGAGTGTTTGGACATCTGGCGGACACCAACTGTTGAAAAAATAATTGATTCAATACCAGGCTAAAAGGCATAGTTTTGCCAATAATAAGAAATAGATCGCAGTGTTCCAAGAGGTTGCAACCCCCCCCCCCCCCCGTCCGGCACGTATGCCCTTCCTAATCCAGACAACTCATTTCTTCCTTAATTAATAAATTAATCAAAATGCTTTCCATACCAGTAGTGGTTCCAGCGGCATTTTTAGGAATAACAGCCCGGCTAATGTTGACGGCGCGAGTCAGTGCAGAGCGAAACATTGTGGAATAGTTTTCACGGGAATCCCAACAGCAGATGACCGAGATATGGCGGCGAGAAGGACAAGCGGAGATCGCACTTTTACATAGTTGCCATACGTGTGATAAAACTTTACATAAATAAACTTGTAAGTTTATTTAGTATTAACTGTTATAATTAATTATATCGTTTTGAAAACAATTTTTTTTCGTTTTGTCTTCTTATGATAACGCAAAGTTTGACTGTTAATAGTTCCAGAATCTGTCTTGAATCCAAATCCATCCAATAGATGTCCAGCAAAAGTTTCATTTCCGCCTCCTTTTTTGTTGATTGAAATCCAACCAATAAGCGCTAGCCCCGCCTCCCTTGTTTACCTATGGAATCGCGGTGTGGGACTCAAAACTATTCGCGCTCAGCTCTAATAGAATGTCATTTTCTGACCTTCCGTATTTGAGATACGGAGTTTGCGTAATTGCAGGCTTTGCAGTAGCTAAATTGCACTGGATGTACCGAATTGGCAAACACCGCTCGCTGCAGGTAAAAGGAGGCGAAAACCCGGTTGAAGAAGAATCAAACCATCTCGTCCTGTTCTTCCCCGACGCCAAGGTTTCGTGCAAGGATTTCTTTGATTCCGTGGCAGGATGCCGAACAGTCAACTGTATGTTTAGCCACGAGGAAACAGGACTGAGGTACCGCTTTTCACAGACTCTACTTAGTACCGAACTTTTGATTTATAACGAATTCATTATCTTTGGTACAGGAAACTGCTCGACATTCTCCGGTCGGCCAAGCAGTCCATAGACGTGTGCGTTTTCATGATTGCCTGCCATGAACTTGTTGACGTAATCCTTCAGCGGCACAAAAGAAGAGTTCGTATAAGGGTCATAACGGATGCCGAAATGACCAACGCCGCGGGAAGCCAGACCCATCGCTTTTTGAGAGACGGTAAATTAAATACAAGCGAAATAACACGAGGGTTAGGTACGAATTTTATTCTGAAATAGGAATCAAAGTAAGGACCAAGAAGTCTCCATTCCACATGCACCACAAGTTTGCCGTTGTCGACGGCAAAACGCTCATCATGGGCTCGTTCAACTGGACCAATCAGGCTGTGATGGGCAACTTTGAATCGGTTATTGTTACGAATGACAAATGGGCTGTTGAACCGTTTAATGTGGAATTCGAAAGACTGTGGCAGTTAATGGATCCGGTGAAGAAAGAAATAAACGACCAAAATAATTCCTAATTCAGTCCTACATTAATCAATATTTCAGTTTTACTAGCCTGGGTATAGAATGGGGATGTTAAGAGGCTGGAGCTACGTTGAAAATATTAAGAATTCTTTTATGTGTTATTTCTTCAAGCGCGGATAATGGCCGT